>SZWC01008060.1:26178-73485 GCA_023375785.1 Penium margaritaceum
GGGGGGGGGGGGGGGGGGGGGGGGGGGGGGGGGTAGCACTGTTGAGTTTTTGTCCAAATTCTGCTTGAGAATCTCAGGCAGGTCAAAGACGAGGCCATGATGCTGACTTTTCTTGGATGTATTCTCATCGCCAATCACAATATTGCCAAGTCATTAGGATGACTACTTCGCATGGCCCAAACACCACGTAAGATCAGACTATACATCTCCTAGCCATGTCTAATATGGGCGTCAATCATATTTCCGACAGCCCTTTCTCGCATGAACACCACCACAACCCTTTTTTATGGCACAGATGTAGTTATTCACAAATGGCTTGTCCCCAAAGTAGCGTCAACTGATACCTGCAGTTCGTCATGTACACCACAAGGTTTGCACTTGTTCAGTATGGCACATTTTTGCCTTCGTAATTTCCAATTTCAACATCATGAGAAGTTCCAAACTTTCATGTGTTCAATAATGTTCATAATGCTGTTTTCAAACTCATATAATGACTACCAAAATGGTTTGAGCTTCATACATAACATGGGAATGCACCATTAGGAAAGGAAAACACCAAGGAGCCGCTACTGAACCACTTTAATTGGGTGCAAACCGCACGTTTGCTATTTTCAAACCCGCAATCAGACAACTGATTTTTTCCATTCAAAACTGTCTTCTATTGATCGAAGTTGCCAGTCACTGATTGCCGGTCTCCAAAACACCGCTACACTCTTGCGACTCACTCTTCCACGTCACTAATCCGCAGTGACGGGTCAACTTTTCCTGGGTACTCCTCTGTGGACTAACTCCTGCTAGGTGTTCTCCTCCATGCCAGAGCCAATCTTGGTAACTCCACCGTGGCTGAGGCACTCTCAACCGCGCCTACTGACATCTGTCTAGAAGATGAAAAAGAGGAGGATGATGCAGATAGCGATGACCAAACCATAGGTGACTCAGGTGGCAAACACAAGCACAATGACATCTCTGTCATTTGGCCTGCTTCCACCAAGGTGGATTACTTACCGCTTGACGACTCGCAGGCCACATGCAACTCTTGTGGCAACTACTTCTCCTGCAAGCACGATTATGCTTCCAAAATGTGGAAACACATGCATTCAAATCATAACAAGAGGTAGACAGAGCTGAAGGGGCAGAAGGCAATGCGTGACCTACAGATGCAGCTGCGGCAATAGCGAATGTCACAGAAGAGATAGCTGCTGTCAATGCCAAAAACGCTGCAATCGCACATGGTGCGGCAGCAGTGGGGGAAGTCTTTGACAAAAAGTATTTCCATACTTGCGTCTGGAAGCACGTGATTGACAAGAACATGTCCTTCCTCTCCATGGATTTCTTCTGGCTTTAACAAGCCATGTCTCACGCCAACCCTGCTACAATGCTGCCAGACAGGATGGCAATCTCATGGCATATTGTCATCGCCACCGCCGTGTTTTGCACCTGCATTAAAGGAGCTCCCCTGAGATGAAACATCGGCCATCAGTTTTCCCAAAGATGGGTTGAAGTGGGAAAATCAGATGAAGTACGTTGGGGTGACAGCACGCTGGATGGATGACTGGCGCATCAAGACCATGAGTCTCTTGTTTCTACAGTCCCACGGCTTTGAATCTATTTGAGGTCTTTTCTTCTGCTCACAAGGCATGGGGACTGTGGAATAGGGTCTTTTGCCCAACCTTTGACGATGAAATCACCAATGACAGCATGATTGACAACGACACATTATTGCAAAGGCTAGGCACAACAATTCATTTGCCACATGTTCCATACCTCGTGAACAGTCTCTCATAAACTCTGCCATATAAGCAGGGATTTCCGTTGATACCCTGCACTTGGACACCAAGACCCACTGGAACTTCTCCCTCCTCCCTAGACATGATGTCCAGGGTGCTGTATCTCAAGCCGGTGCTTCCTGGCTGGCTGAACGGGTATGGAGCGGGAATCGGTTATTCCAAGAAGTAACGAGTGGAATTTCATTGCCAATGATGATGCTCATCCGAAGGCCTTTCAGGACTTCAAAGGACAAAGTCAGTGGATCAAAGTACCCGACTCTCAATCTTGGCATTCCTTTTTTCGACAGCATGCTTGAAAAGCTGAATGGTTGGCAGGTGAAGGTGCTTGCAGCAAAGGAAAAGAGAAAAGAGAGGGGTACGGCAGGCCAGCTGAAAGCAAAGGAGCAGCTGCTCCTTGACATCCATCAAGAGCTCGTTGATGCAGAGATGAAGGAGAAGAAGTATGTGTGCCTGCTGTCAGAGCGTCATGCACTGAATGTTGCAACTGATCCCCGCATCTATCTTTGCTTTCATGAGCGGAAACATCGGCTGATTTGCATCAACTTTGCTGCTGATCTGAAGGTGAGGATTGTGTGGATTCTGTAGCCATATTATGAGAAGGCAGAAGCACAAAGAGCAGAAAAAGCGGTCGTAGACACACCCAAAATTCAGGGAGGCTCTCAACCACCCCTTCTGATTCACGGCACTAGTGCAGCAGCTTCCTCATCCAATGCAACAGCGGCATCTCCACCTCCGGCTTCATCTAGCGGCCTGCTGCACCCGCGTTCAGAAAAGCATAGAGAAGAGGACGAGGCTCTAAATGAAATGGCACTCACTGACCCTTCAGCCGACATGTTTGATTTTCTAGAGCCTCCTCCTGTAGTTGCAGTACTACTATCCGCTTTAAAGGAAGAAATGGGATAGTGAGCAAATGTGCCATTGAAAATCCCAACTGTCAACTGGTTGCAATGCGGTGCGAACTGGTGGAATCTGGTTGCGACATGGTGCAAAATGGTTGCGATTTGGTGTGAACTGGTTGCGACTTGGTGCGAACTGGTTGCGGCATGCTGTGAACTGGTTGCGACTTGGTGCAAAATGGTTGCGATTTGGTGTGAACTGGTTGCGACTTGGTGCGAACTGGTTGCGGCATGATGTGAACTGGTTGCGACTTGGTGCAAACTGGTTTCAAACTGGTGCAAAATGGTTGCAAATTGGTGCAAACGTTTTGTCAATTGGTGCGAATCGGTTGCAACGTGGTGAAAACTGGTTGTCACCCGGTGCGAACTGATTGAGACGGTGCAAACTGGTTGCGACTTGGTGCAAATTGGTTGTGACTTGGCGCAAACTGGTTGCGACTTGGTGCAAACAGGTTGCGACTTGGTGCGAACTGGTTGTGACTTGGTGCACACTGGCTACGAATTGGTGCGAGTCCAAACTGATTGTGACTTGGTGCGAACTGGTTGCGTCTTGGTGCGAACTTGTTGCGATGTGGTGCAAACTAGTTGTGACTTGGTGCACACTGATTGCGACTTCGTGCGAGCTGGTTCCGACTTGGTGCGAACTGGTTGCAACTTGGTGCAAACTGGTTGCAACTTGGTGCAAACTGGTTGTGAATTGGTGCAAAAGGGTTGCAATTTGGTGCAAACTGGTTGCGACTTGGTGCAAACTGGTTGCGACATCGTGCGAGCTGGTTGCAACTTCTTGCGGACTGGTTGCAACTTGGTGCGAACGGGCTGCAAATTGGTGTGAACTGGTTGCGGCGTGGAGTAAACTAGTTACAGCTCGGTGCAAACTGGTTGCGACTTGGAGCGATCTGGTTGCAACTTGGTACCAACTGGCTGCGACTTGGTGTGAACTGGCTGCAGCTTGGTGCGAACTGGTTGGGACATGGTGCGAAATGGTTGCTACTTGGTGCAAACTTGTTGCGATTTAGTGCGAACTGGTTGCGACTTGGAGCGATCTGGTTGCAACTTGGTACCAACTGGCTGCGACTTGGTGTGAACTGGCTGCAGCTTGGTGCGAACTGGTTGGGACATGGTGCGAAATGGTTGCTACTTGGTGCAAACTTGTTGCGATTTAGTGCGAACTGGTTGCGACTTGGTGCAAACTGGTTGCGACTTGGTGCGAACTGGTTGCGACATGGTGTGAAATTGTTGCAACTTGGTGCAAACTGATCGCGACTTTGTGCGAACTGGTTGGGACTTGGTGCGAACTGGTTGCGAATTGGCATAAACTGGTTGCGACTTGGTGCAAACTAGTTGCGACTTAGCACGAACTGGTTGCAACTTGGTGTAAACTAGGTGCGACTTAGTGCAAACTGGTTGCGACTTGGTGCGAACTGGTTGCGACTTGGTGCAAACTGGTTGCGAATTGGCATAAACTGGTTGCGACTTGGTGCAAACTAGTTGCGACTTAGCACGAACTGGTTGCAACTTGGTGTAAACTAGGTGCGACTTAGTGCAAACTGGTTCCCACGTGGTGCGAAATGGTTGCGACTTGGTGCAAACTGGTTGTGACTTGGTGCAAACTGGCTGTGACTTGGTTTGATCTGGCTGCGACTTGGTGCAAATTTGTTGCGACTTCGTGTGAACTGGTTGCGATGGTGTGAACTGGTTGCGACTTGGTGCCAATTGTATTTGACTTGGTACAAACTGGTTGCAACTTGGTTCAAACAGGTTGTGACGTGGTGCAAACTGGTTGCGACTTGGTGTGAACTGGTTGCACCTTGGTGCAAACTGGTTGCGACTTGGTGTAAACTGGTTGCGAATTGGTGCGAACTGGTTGCAACTTTGTGCGAGCTGATTGCGACATGGTGTGAACTGGTTGCGACTTGGTGCAAACTGGTTGCGAGTTGGTGCGAACTGGTCGCGACTTGGTGTAAACTGGCTGCAACTTGGTGCGAGTGCGAACTGGTTGTCACTTGGTGTGAACTGGTTCCGTCTTGGTGTGAACTGGTCATGATGTGGTGCGACTTGGTGCGAACTGGTTGCGACATGGTGAGAACGGGTTGTGACTTGGTGCATACTGGCTGCGACTTGGTGCAAACTGGCTGCGATGTGGTGGGAACTGGTTTCGACTTGGTGAGAAGTGATTACGGCTTGGTGCCAACTGGTTGCGACTTGATGCGAACTGGTTGCGACTTGGTGCAAAGTGGTTGCAACTTGGTGCCTATTGGTTGCGACTTGGTGTGAACTGGTTGCAACTTGGCACGAACTGGGTGCGACTTGATGCGAACAGGTTGCCACTTGGTGCAAACTGGTTGTCACGTGGTGCCAACTGGCTGCAACGCGGTGCGAACTGGTTGCAACTTGGTTGAAACTGGCTGCAATTTGGTGCAAACTGGTTGTCACGTGGTGCCAACTGGCTGCAACGCGGTGCGAACTGGTTGCAACTTGGTTGAAACTGGCTGCAATTTGGTGCAAACTGGTTGCAACTTAGTGCAAACTGGTTGCGACGCGGTGCAAACTGGTTGCGACTTGGTGCGACTTAGATGCAACTTGGTGCGGACTGGTTGCGAATTGGTGCAAACTTGTTGTTACTTGGTGCGAATTGGTTGGGAAGTGGTGAAAACTGGTAGCGACCTGGTGCAAACGGGTTGCGACTTGGTGCGAAATGGTTGGGACTTGGTGCAAACTGGTTACGACTTGGTGCGAACTAGTTGCATCTTGGTGCAAACTTGTTGCAATTTGGTGCAAACTAGTTGTGACTTGGTGCAAACCAGTTGCAACTTGGTGCAATTGAGTTACGGCTTGGTGCGAACTGGCTGCAACTTGGTGCAAACTGGCTGCTACGTAGTGCAAACTGGTTGCGACTTGGTGCGAACTGGTTGCGATGTGCTGAAAACTGGCTGCGACTTGGTGCGAATGGGTTGCAACTTGGTGTGAACTGGATGCGACTTCGTGTGAACTAGCTGCGACGTGGTGCAAACTGGTTTCGACTTGGTGCAAACTGGTTGCGATGTGGTGCAAACTGGTTGCGATGTGGTGCAAACTAGTTGCGACTTGTTGTGAACTGGTTGCGACTTGGTGCGAACTGGTTGTGACTTGGTGCAAGTAGGTTGCGACATGGCACGAACTGGTCGCGACTTGGTGCGAACTGGTTTTGACTTGGTGCAATCTGGTTGTGACTTGGTGGGAACTGGTTGCGACTTGGTGTGAACTGGTTGCGGCATGGTGAAACTTGGTTGTGACCTGGGGCAAACTGGTTGCGAATTGGTGCAAACGTGTTGCGACTTGGTGCGAACTGGTTGCGACTTGGTGCAAACTGGTTGCGATGTGGTGCAAACTGGTTGCGATGTGGTGCAAACTGGTTGCGATGTGGTGCAAACTGGTTGCGATGTGGTGCAAACTGGTTGCGATGTGGTGCAAACTAGTTGCGACTTGTTGTGAACTGGTTGCGACTTGGTGCGAACTGGTTGTGACTTGGTGCAAATTGGTTGCGACATGGTGCGAACTGGTTGCGACTTGGTGCAAAGTGGTTGCAACTTAGTGCGAACTGGTTGCGACTATGTGCGTACTGGTTGCAACTTGGTGCAAACGGGTTGCCAACTGGTGCAAAATGGCTGCAATTTGGTGCAAATTGGTTGCGACGTGGTGTGAACTGGTTTCGAATTGGTGCAAAATGGTTGCAACTTGGTGCGACCTGGTCGCGACTTGGTGCGAACTGGTTGCAACTTGGTGCGAACTGGTTTTGACTTGGTGCAAACTGGTTGCCACTTGGTGCCTATTAGTTGCGACTTGGTGTGAACTAGTTGCGAATTGGCGCGAACTGGGTGCGACTTGGTGTGAACGGGTTGCCACTTGGTGCGAACTGGTTGTGACGTTGTGCCAACTGGTTGCAACGCGGTACGAACTGGTTGTGACTTGGTGCATGCTGGTTGCGACTTGGTGGGATCTGGTTACGATTTGGTTGAAACTGGTTGCAATTTGGTGCGACCTGGTTGCAACTTGGTGTGAAATGGTTGCGATGCGTTGCCAACTGGTTGCGACTTGGTGTGAACTAGTTGCGACCTGGTGCAAACTGGTTGCGAATTGGTGCGAACTTACTGGGACTTGGTGCGAACTGGTTGCTACGTGGTGAAAACTGGTTACAACCTGGTGCGAACTGGTTGCGACTTGGTGCGAACTGGTTTCAACTTGGTGCAAACTGGTTGTGCCTTGGTGCGAACTGGTTGCGAATTGGTGCAAACTGGCTGCGGCTTGGCGCGAGTGCAAACTGGATGCGACTTGGTGGAAACTGGCTGCGTCTTGGTGCAAAGTTTCTGCAATGTGATGCAAACTAGTTGTGACTTGGTGCGAACCGGTTGCGACTTTGTGCAATTGAGTTATGGCTTGGTGCAAACTGGCTGCGACTTGGTGCAAACTGGCTGCGACAAAGTGCGAACTGGTTGCAACTTGGTGCGAACTGATTGCAACTTGGTGCGAACTGGTTGTAACTTGGTGCAAACTGGTTGCGACTTGGTGCGAGCTGGTTGCGACTTGGTGCGAACTGGTTGCGACTTGGTGCGAACTGGCTGCGACTTGGTGCGAGTGCGAACTGGTTGCAACTTGGTGCGACTGGTTGCGTCTTGGTGCAAACTGGTTGGGACGTTGTGCCAACTGGTTTTGACGTGGTGCAAATTGCCTGTGACCTGGTGCAAACTGGTTGGAAATTGGTGCGAACTTGTTGTGACTTGGTGCGAACTGGTTGTGACATGGTGAAAACTGGTTGCGACCTGGTGCAAACTGGTTGCGAATTGCTGCAAGCTGGTTGCGACTTGGTGCAAACTGGTTGGGACTTGGTGTGAACTGGCTGAAACTTGGTGCGAGTGCAAACTGGTTGAAACTTGGTTTGAACTGGTTGCGTCTTGGTGCGAACTTGTTGTGATGTGCTGCAAACTAGTTGCAACTGGGTGTGAACTAGTTGAGACTTGGTGCAAACTGGTTGCGACTTGTGGTGAACTGGTTGTGGCTTGGTGCAAACTGGTTGCGACTTGGTGCAAATTGGTTGCAACCTGGTGCGAACTGGTTGTGACTTGGTGCCAAGAGGCTGCAAAGCGGTGCAAACTGGCCGCGACTTGGTGCAAACTGGTTGCAACATGGTGAGAACCGGTTGCAACTTGGCTCAAACTGGTTGCAATTTGGTGCAAACTGGTTGCGACTTGGTGCGAACTGGTTGTGACTTGGTGCAAAGTGGTTCAACTTGGAGTGAACTAGTTGTGACTTGGTGCAAATTGGTTCGGACTTGGTGCGAACTGGTTTCGACTGGGATCGAACTGGTTGCGACTTGGCGCGAATTGGTTGCAACTTGGAGCAAACTGGTTGCAACGTGGTGCAAACTGGTCGCGAATTTGTGCGACTTAGTGCAAAATGGTTGTGACCTGGTGTAAACTGGTTGCAACTTGGTGCAAACTGGTTGCCACTTGGTGCAAACTGGTTGCGACTTGGTGCGAACTGGTTGCGACTTGGTGCGAACTGGTTGCGACTTGGTGCGAACTGGTTGCGACTTGGTGCGAACTGGTTGCGACTTGGTGCGAACTGGTTGCGACTTGGTGCGAACTGGTTGCGACTTGGTGCGAACTGGTTGCGACTTGGTGCGAACTGGTTGCGACTTGGTGCGAACTGGTTGCGACTTGGTGCGAACTGGTTGCGACTTGGTGCGAACTGGTTGCGACTTGGTGCGAACTGGTTGCGACTTGGTGCGAACTGGTTGCGACTTGGTGCGAACTGGTTGCGACTTGGTGCGAACTGGTTGCGACTTGGTGCGAACTGGTTGCGACTTGGTGCGAACTGGTTGCGACTTGGTGCGAACTGGTTGCGACTTGGTGCGAACTGGTTGCGACTTGGTGCGAACTGGTTGCGACTTGGTGCGAACTGGTTGCGACTTGGTGCGAACTGGTTGCGACTTGGTGCGAACTGGTTGCGACTTGGTGCGAACTTGTTGCAACTTGGTGCGAGCTGGCTACAACTTGGTGCAAACTGGTTGTAACTTGGTGAGAACTGGTTGCAACTTGGTACGAACTGTTGCGAATTGGTGCAAACTGGTTGCAACTTGGTGCAAAATGGCTGCAACTTGGTGCGAGTGCAAACTGGTTGCGACTTGGTGTGAACTGGTTGTGTCTCAATGCAAACTGGTTGCAATGTGGTGCAAACTGGTTGCGAATTGGTGCGAACTGGTTGCAACTTGGTGTGAACATGTTGCAACTTGGTGCGAACTGGCTGCAACGTGGTGCGAACTGGTTTTGACTTTGTGCGAAATGTCTATGACTTGGTGCAAACTGGTTGTGACTTGGTGCGAATTGGTTGCGACTTGGTGTGAACTGGTTGCGACTTGGCGCAAACTGGTTGCTACTTGGTGCAAACGGGTTGCAACTTGGTGCAAATTGGTTGCGCCTTGGTGCAAGCTGGCTGCGACTTTGTCGGAACTGGTTGCAACTTGGTGCAAATTGGTTGCGATTTGGCACAAAGTGGTTGCAACTTGGTGCAAACTGGTTGCGACATGGTGCAAACTGGATGCAACTTGGTGCAAAATAGTTGCAACCTGGTGCAAAACGGTTGCAAATTGGTGCAAACTTGTCGCGATTTGGTGTGAAATGGTTGGGAAGTGGTAAAAACTGGTTGCGACCTGGTGCGAACTGGTTGCGACTTGGTGTGAACTGGTTGTGACTTGGTACGAACTCGTTGCGACTTGGTGCAGACTGGCTGCGACTTGGTCCGAGTGCGAACTGGTTGCGACTTGGTGCGAACTTGTTGCGATGTGTCGCAAACTAGCTGCGACTTGGTGCGGACCGGTTGCGACTTGGGGCAAACGCGTTACGGCTTGGTGCAAACTGGCTGCGACTTGGTGCGAACTGGCTGCCACATGGCGTGAACTGGTTGCAACTTGATGCAAACTGGTTGCAACTTGGTGCGAATTTGGTCGGGACTTGGTGTGAACTGGGCCTGAGTTGTTGCGATCTGGTTACGACTTGGTGCAAACTGGTTGTGACTTGGTGAAATTGGTTACAACTTGGTGCGAACTGGTTGTGACTTGGTGCCAACAGGTTGCGACGCGGTGCAAACTGGTTGCAACTTGGTGCAACTGGTTGCGACTTGGTGCAAACTGGTTGCGACTTCAGGCAAACGGTTTGCAATTTGGTGCGAACTGGTTGCGACTTGATCCGAACTGGTTGTGACGTCAAGCGAATGGGTTGCAACTTCGTGCGGACTGGTTGCGACTTGGTGCAAAAGGGTTGCGAATTGGTGCAAACTGGCTGCGACATGGTGCGAACTGGTTGTGACGTGGAGTAAACTGGTTGCAACTTGGTGCGAACTGGTTTTTACTTGGTGCCATCTGGTTGCAACTTGGTGCCAACTGGCTGCAACTTGGTGCGAACTGGTTGATACTTGGTGCAAAATGGTAGCGACGTGGTGCGAACTGGTTGCAACTTGGTGCGAACTGGTTGCGGCTTGGTGCAAACTGATTACAACTTGGTGCAAACTGGTTGCGATTTTGTGCGAACTGGTTGCGACTTGGTGTCAAATGGTTGCAACATGGTGCAAAATGGTTGCGACTTGGTACAAAATGGTTGCAACCTGGTTGGAACGGGCTGCGACTTGGTGAGAAATGGCTGCTACCTGGTGCAAATTGGTTGTGACTTGGTGCAAACTGGTTGCATCTTGGTGGAAACTGGTTGGGGCTTGTTGCCTACTGGCTTTGATTTTGTGCCGACTGGTTGGAACTTGGTGCGAACTGGTTGTGACGTTGGTGCAAACTGGTTGCGACATGGTGCGAACTGTTTGCAAGATGGTGCAAACGGGTTCCGACTTGGTGCGAACTGGCTGCGACATGGTGCAAACTGGCTGCGACGTGGTGCGAACTGGTTTTGACTTTGTGCGAACTGGTTGCGACTTGGTGTAAACTGGTTACCACTTGGGCGAACTGGTTGCGACTTGGTGCAAACTGGTTGCAACTTGGTGCGAACTGGTTGCGACTCGGTACAAATCGATTGCGACTTGGTGTGAACGGGTTTCAACTTGGTGCGAACTGGTTGCGACTTGGTGGGAACTGGTTGGGACTTGGTGCGAGCTGGTTTTGACTTGGTGTGAACTGGTTGCAACTTGTTGCGAACTGGTTGCGACTTGGTGCGAACTCATCGCGATTTTGTGTGAACTGGTTGCGACTTGGTGCAAACTGGTTGCGACTTTGTGCAAAATGGTTGCAATTTTGCACAAACTGGTTGCGACTTGGTGCAAACTAGTTGGAACGTAGTGCAAACTGGTTGCGACTTGGTGCAAACTGGTGGCGACTTGGTGAGAACTGGTTGCAACTTGGTGCAAGCTGTCAGAAACATCATTCAATGTCCACAAGACACACCTTCAGTGGGGGTCACGAGAATGACTCTTCATCCACCCTCCAAGGTCCTCGTCTTACCACTGCTGCCGAAAAGAAAGAATTACCCCAGCGACAAGATCACCTCCTCGGGCTGCCGACCTCAACAGCCACCTCTCCCAAGCAAAGAAAACTGCGCCAGCGGGATCGAACGGCCGTCCAACGGAATGGCTGAATGCAGAGGCGAGAAGGACCAACCGCCAAGATATGCACGACTTGGTACCTACATCGCGATAATGAACCAGCTGCTGAGCCTCGGGAGGTCCACGCCGCTACGCAACCTCAAGCCCCGAGCAGCAGCTAAGACAGTGGCATGCTGGCGGCTGCTCCTTACGTTCCGGCCACCCTAGCAATCGAAGCGCACCTAGGTTAGCCTAGAACTGTTTGCGTCTTGGTGCGAACTGGCTGCGAATTTGTCCGAACCGGTTTCCACTGGTGCGAACTAATTGCGACTTGGTGCGAACTGGTTGTGACTTGGTGCGAACTGGTTGCGACTTGGTGCGAGCTGGTTGCAACTTTGTGCGAACTGGTTGCAACATGGTGCAAACTGGCTGCGATTTGGTGTGAACTCGTTGCGACTTGCTGCGAACTGGTTGCGGCTTGGTGCAATCTGGCTGCGACTTGATGCAAGTGTGAACTCTTCTCGACTTAGTGTGAACTGGCTGCGACATGGTGCGAACTGGTTTCGACTTGGTGAGAACTGGTTGCGACTTGGTGCAAACTGGATGCGACTTGGTGGGAACTGGTTGTGACTTGGTGTGAATCAGTTGTGGCTTGGTGTGAACAGGTTGCGGCTTGGCGCAAACTGGTTGCGACTTGGTGCGAACTAGTTGCGACTTGGTGCAAACTGGTTGCAATTCGGTGCCAACTGGTCGGGACTTTGTACAAACTGGTTGCAATTTTCTGCAAACTGGTTGCAAAGTGGTGTGAACTAGTTGCAAATTTGTGCACACTGGTTGCCACTTGGCGCGAACTGGTTGCGATTTGGTGCAAAATAGTTGCGACGTAGTGCGAACTGGTTGCAACTTGCCGCAAACTGGTGGCGACTTGGTTCGAACTGGTTGTGACTTGGTACAAACTTTTTGCAATTTGGTGTGAACTGGTTGCAACTTGGTGCAAACTGGTTGCGACATGGTGCAAACTGGTGTCGATTTGGAGTAAACTAGTTGCGACTTGGTGCAAACTGTTAAAAAGTGCCCCTGCCATGGATGCCGTTTGCCGTTTACCTGGTCCGACCGCTATAGAGTGGTTGGATATTTCATCTGGTTGCAGATTTGGAGTCCTTGGAGTTTTCCATGCGGTTTCAAGCTTGAAGTTGCTCAATTTGGTTGAGAATTCAGAAAGTTAGCCCAGTCCGAAGTTTGGGCGGTCGGCGGGTGGAATCTGGGTCTCCGTCATTGGTGACGGGATGATTCCACCGCGGTGGTCCGAGTTCGTCTCCAACGAGTTCCAAATGCACCAAGGGCATGAATGAAGTGACCATAAGGACCTCCTTGACCAGGGTAAAGTTTTCCTTGACTTCTGGGCGAGGAAAGGTGCTCTGACGGGTCATCGTCGAAGCGCCTCCCGTTGCCTAACGTGCAAAGGAATGGTGGGCGGCTCCACCAAGGGTTACTTCGACGGCCGTAGCAGGGGCTCTACTACTCCGTTTTGGACGTTCTTGGATGCGTTAAAAAGATTAGATAACAGGCTATAATAGTCTGATGTAATCTCACCAAAAGAACTAACCATTAATGATTCACAGTCTTTCTCACTTTCCGCAATTTGCATTCTGCCAGCAATCTGCTCCCTTGGTATTGTGGCGACCCAAATCACACACCTCCCTTGGAAGTCTCTTTGCACGAAGTAGTGGATACTTAGGTGGTTCAGGGAACGCCAGGAAAGCATTCTAGACAAAGTTTTATGGGCCCACAGCCTTGATCTGCCTGCCAAGATGTTCACGGCTTCCGCAACGCACGGGAGTGTCGCTCCGGGCGACATCGTCGTCGCACTTTGAGACTGTCCATTGCAGAAGTTCAACATGGCGCAGAAGATAGAGTTCTCGCCCATCCAAAAGTACATGGGTGACCCTGGTTTGGGGCTGTGGCAGTGGAATTTTGACATCTACCTCGCGCACAAGGGACTGCTGGAGCTCATGAAAGGCACGGAGGTTCAAGCTGCGAGCACAACGGACGAGGAGAAGACGGCCTTCGCGAGGAAGAACTAGGAGGCGCTGATGCTCCTATTGTCGGCGCTACATGAATCTCAGTGGGGCTACATCCAGGGTTGCAACCTGGCAGCTGACACATGGAAGAAGCTCTGCTCCATTCACCAATCAACATCCCTAGCCAACAAGATATTCGCAATGAAGCGACTCTTGACGGTGAGGATCGAGGAGGGTGAGGACGTCATTTCTGCCATGCAACAAATCGAGTCTCTTGCCTCACAATGCAATGATGTGGGGTGGAAGATTGACAAGAAGATGCAAGCGATGGCACTCCTCATGGCTCTACCCATAAGTCGAGGCCCTCTCATCATTGTGCTGGGAGGTTGGGAGGAGGATAAACACAACTACGGCGCAGTCGCTGAGTACATCCGCAACGAGGTGCACAGTCGTAGCGGTGGCAAGACCTCGTCATCCTCAACTGTCCTGGTCACCAAAACGCAAGATGGCAGCAGCAGCGGCAAACGAGGTGGGGGTAAGGGCGACGGCAAGAAGTACGCCAAGAGGGGTGCATGCCATAACTGTGGCAAGGAGGGCCATTGGGCCAAGGAGTGTCCGGAGGAGGCGTAGGCCGGCGGCAAAGGCGCCAAAGGCAAGAAGGCGCTCCTCAATGGCACAGATAACCCGAACCTGAAGGGTGCCAACCGGAGGTGCCTTGACTTAGGTGCGGACGAGCATATCCAAGTTGAAAAGGTGGGGTTTATCAAATACACCAAGTCTGCCAAGTCCATGGTGACCGCCAACGACAAGGTCGAACCTGCAGCCGGCCAAGGTGATGTAGACGTGGAGGTGGTGGTTGGTGGTAAAATGGTACAGCGTGTTATCCAAAACGTGCAACATGTCCCCTGCCTGGCAGACATTTTGAGTGTAAGCCGCTTGACACACAAGGGCTATGAAGTGCTCTTTTGTAGGAAAGGTGCAGTCGTGCAGATGGACGGGGGCGGCGAGGTCGTGCTTGAGGCGAAGCGCGAGGGAGGCCTCTACATCGTTGAGACCAAGGTCATCCCCTCAACAACAGATGCAGCAGACCCGCCAGCACGCGTCGTCAACCTCACAAAAGGCAGGGGAGCAGACCTGCAGCTGTGGCATTGGAGGCTGGGGCACTCGTCCCCCATAGTCGTGCAGGAGATGGTGAAGCGCGAGATGGTTCATGGCCTCAACATCACCGGTGCAGCAGACACAACAGTAGATTTTGCAGAGCACAAGTGTGAGCCTTGCATCGTGGGCAAAGCAAAGCCCAAGCCGTTTGAAGACGGACAACGTCGGGTCGAGATCCTGCTTGAGGTCGTGCACAGTAATGTGTGCGGACCGATCAAGACGCCGTCCATTGGGGGCACGCTGTACTTTGTCACCTTCATCGACGATTGCAGCCAAAAAATCTACGTCTACTTCATGAAGCAAAGAGCGATGTGCTGGACCGGCTGAAGAAGTATGTCGCAGCGGTGGAGAGGCGGACCTGCCCGCAAGGTCAAAGCGTCACACGGTGACAATGGCAGGAAGTACGTGGACTGCGGAGGGTGGTTGAAGGAGCAGGGGATTGAATGGCAGTCGACCACTCCGTACACGCCACAATCTATTGGCGTGGCAGAGCGTATGGACTAGACGCTGCTCACAATGGCACGGACGATTCTCGTGGACGCAAAACTGCCACGGAGCCTGTGGGCCGAGGCCGTGAGCACAGCGTGGAACATCACCAATCTCACCCCAACGGCACTGCTTAAGGGGAAGGGAGGCTAGAGGACGCCTTAGGAGGCTTGGAGCGGGCGAAAACCAAACGTTGCGCACCTGAAGGCGTTTGGATGCAAGGCGCACGCATTGGTGCAGGCCGCACAAAGAAAAGACTCCAAACTGGACCCGTGTGCAAAGGCGTACGCGTTTGTTGGGTACGAGAGTGCGCTCAAGGCGTACCGCTTCTTTGATCCATGGATGCAAGACGTCATCACAAGCTGCGACGTCACGTTTGATGAGCAGCAGAACCACAGCAGCAGCAGCAACAACATTGGCGCAGCGCACTGTCGAAAGCAGGGGGAGTGGTTCCAACTCCTTGAGCGTGAGGATGAGCCGGCGGCTGCAGAGGTCAATGACGGGTCTTCGGAGAATGACGGTGCTGGAGCGCAGCAGGGCAACACAGCAGGTGCAGGTGCCGTTGGAGCGCAGGACATAGCAGCCGACGCGAGGGAGCCAGCGGCCGAGGAAAATATTGCAGCAGAGCAGCAGCAGGACCAGCAGCAGGACCAGCAGCCAGCGTTGCCAAGGTCACCGAGTCACAGCCGGAGGCAACGGAATGCGGCAAAGCGGTATGACGCGAGCACGGGCCGCTGGATCGGCATGGCGCGGTGCATGATGGCAGCCGCAACGGAGTCGACGACCATGCAAGAGGTGCTTGCATGGCCTGACGGGCAGTATTGGGACGAAGCAATAAAATCTGAACTTGCGTCCCTTGCTGAGAACGGCACTTGGGAGTTGGTGGATCGGCCTGAGGGAGCCAAGGTGATCAGCTCCAAGTGGGTGTTCAAAGTGAAGCTCATCAAGGACAGCAAGGTGGAGAATTATAAGGTGCGGCTAGTGGTGAAGGGGTACGCGCCGCGGAAAGGCAAACACTACGATGAGATGTTCATGCCTGTCACCAAGTTCACAAGCATCTCGATGTTCCTCGCGGTGGCAGCCGCAAAGGATATGGAGATCCACCAAATGGATGTCAAGACGGTATTCCTGAACAGCATCATCAATAAAGAGATCTACCTTGAGGTGCCGGAGGGGGTGGATGCACCGGAGGGCAAGGTGTGCAAGCTGCGAAAGGTCTTGTACGGGCTAAAACAGGTGCCCAGGTGCTAGTACCAGCAGATGGGCGGCTACATGGCGGAGTTCAACTTCAAGCGCTGTGAGTCAGACCACAGCGTATACGTGCGTCGTAGCAAGGGACTCCATCAGGTTTTCGCACTCTACTTGGACGACCTGATCTGGTTGCGACTTGGTGCGATCTGGTTGCGACTTGATCTGAACTGGTCGCGACTTGGTGTGAACTGGTTGTGTCTTGGTACCAACTCGCTTTGACTTGGTGTGAACTGGATGCAACGTGGTTTGTACTGGTTGCGATGTGGTGCAAACTGGTTGCGACTAAGTGCAAACCAGCTGCGACATGGTGCAAACTGGTTCCGACTTGGTGCGAACTGGTTGCAATGTTGTGCAAACTGGTTTTGGCTTGGTGCAAACTGGTTGCGACTTGGTTCCAATTGGCTGCAACTTGGTGCAAACTGGTTGCGACTTGGTGCGAACTGGTTGCGACATTGTGCGAACTGGTTGTGACTTGGTGTGAACTGGTTGCAGCTTGGTGCGAAGTGGTTGTGACTTGGTGTGAACTGGTTGCAACTTGGCACAAACTGGTTGCGAAGTAGTACAAACTGCTTGTGACATAGTGAGACTGGTTCCGACTTGGTGTAAACTGGATGCGTCTTGGTGCCAACTGGTTGCAAAGTGAAGCGAACTGGTTGCTACTTGGTGCAAACTGGTTGCGAATTGGTGCAAGCTGGTTGCAACATGGTGCGAACTGGTTGTGATTTTGTATGAACTCGTTGCGACTTGGTGTTAACTGGTTGCGACGTGGTGCGAACTGGTTGCGACTTGGTGCGAACTGGTTGCAACTTGGAGTGATCTGGTTGCCACTTGGTGCGAACTGGTTGCGACATGGTACGAACTGGTTGCGACTTGGTGCAAATTGGTTGCGACGTTGTGCAAACTGGTTGCGTCGCTTTGCACCAAGTCGCAACTAGTTTTTACCGAGTCACAACCAATTTGCACCAAGTCGCAACCAGTTCGCATCAAGTTGGAGCTAGTTCAATCCAAGTCAAAACCAGTTCACACCAAGTTGCAACCAGTTCGCACCAAGTCGCAGGCAGTTCGCACCAATTCGCAGCCAATTTGCACCAAGTCCCAACCAGTTCGCCCACCTGAAGCGCAACTAGGGCGCATCTAGGGTGCAACAGAGGTGCAAGTAGGGCACAAGTAGGGCGCAACAAGGGTGCAAGTAGGGCGTAACTAGGGCGCAAGTAAAGTGCAATTAGGGCACAACTGGGGCGCCATTAGGACACAACTAGGGCGCAACTATGGCCCAACTAGGGCATAGCAAATGCCCAACTGAGGGACAACTAGGGTGTAGCAAGTGTTCTACTGAGGCGAAACAAGGGTGCAAGCAGGGCGCAAATAGGGCCCAACTATGGCGTAGCTAGTGCCCAACTGAGACGCAACTAGGGCGCAACTAGGGCGCAACTAGGGCGCAACTAGGGCGCAACTAGGGCACAACGAGGGCGCAACTAGGGTGCAAGTAGGGCGCAAGTAGAGCGCAAGTAGACATAACTGAGGCGCAAGTAGGACGCAAGTAGGGAGCAATAAGGGCGCAGCTAGGGCGCAACTAGGGCATAGCCAGTGCCCCAGTGAGGCGCAAGTAGGGCGTAACTAGGGTGCAGCTAGGGTGCAACTAGAGCGCAAGTAGGGCACAAGTAGGACACAAGTATGGCCCAACTCAGGCGCAACTAGGGCACAACGAGGGCGCAACTAGGGTGCAAGTAGGGCGCAAGTAGAGCGCAAGTAGACATAACTGAGGCGCAAGTAGGACGCAAGTAGGGAGCAATAAGGGCGCAGCTAGGGCGCAACTAGGGCATAGCCAGTGCCCCAGTGAGGCGCAAGTAGGGCGTAACTAGGGTGCAGCTAGGGTGCAACTAGAGCGCAAGTAGGGCACAAGTAGGACACAAGTATGGCCCAACTCAGGCGCAACTAGGGCACAACGAGGGCGCAACTAGGGTGCAAGTAGGGCGCAAGTAGAGCGCAAGTAGACATAACTGAGGCGCAAGTAGGACGCAAGTAGGGAGCAATAAGGGCGCAGCTAGGGCGCAACTAGGGCATAGCCAGTGCCCCAGTGAGGCGCAAGTAGGGCGTAACTAGGGTGCAGCTAGGGTGCAACTAGAGCGCAAGTAGGGCACAAGTAGGACACAAGTATGGCCCAACTCAGGCGCAACTAGGGCACAACGAGGGCGCAACTAGGGTGCAAGTAGGGCGCAAGTAGAGCGCAAGTAGACATAACTGAGGCGCAAGTAGGACGCAAGTAGGGAGCAATAAGGGCGCAGCTAGGGCGCAACTAGGGCATAGCCAGTGCCCCAGTGAGGCGCAAGTAGGGCGTAACTAGGGTGCAGCTAGGGTGCAACTAGAGCGCAAGTAGGGCACAAGTAGGACACAAGTATGGCCCAACTCAGGCGCAACTAGGGCACAACGAGGGCGCAACTAGGGTGCAAGTAGGGCGCAAGTAGAGCGCAAGTAGACATAACTGAGGCGCAAGTAGGACGCAAGTAGGGAGCAATAAGGGCGCAGCTAGGGCGCAACTAGGGCATAGCCAGTGCCCCAGTGAGGCGCAAGTAGGGCGTAACTAGGGTGCAGCTAGGGTGCAACTAGAGCGCAAGTAGGGCACAAGTAGGACACAAGTATGGCCCAACTCAGGCGCAACTAGGGCACAACTAGGACGTAGCTAGTGCCCAACTAAGACGCAACTATGGCGCAACTAGGGCGCACCTAAGGCCAACTAGGGCGCAACTAGGGCACAACTAGAGCGCAACTAGGGCGCCACTAGAGCACAACTAGGGCACAACAAGGGCGCAACAAGGGCGCAACTAGGGCGCAACTAGGGCGCAACAAGGGTGTAACTAGGACGCAACTAGGGCACAATTAGGGCGCAACTAGGGCGCAACTAAGGCGTAGCTAGTGCCCAACTCAGGCACAACTGGGACGCAACTAGTGCGCAACTAGGGCGCAATTAGGGCGCAGCTCGGGTGCAACTAGGGCGCAAGTGGGGCACAAGTAGGGGACAACTGGGGCGCAAGTAGGGTGCAAGTATGTGGTTACTAGGAAGCAGCTAGAGCACAGCTAGGACACAAGTAGGACGCAACTAGGGCGCAACTAGGGCGCAAGTAGGGAGCACATGGGGCACAAGTGGGACGCAACCAAGGCACAGGTAGGGCACAACAAGGGGGCAACCAGGGGGCAACCAGGGCACAGCTAGGGCGTAGCTAGTGAGCAACTGAGGCGCAACTAGGACACAACTAGGACACAACTAGGGCACAACTAGGGTGAAAGTAGCGTGCAACTAGGGCACTGCTAGGGCTCAACTAGGGTGCAACTAGGGAACAACTAGATTGCAACTAGGGCGTAGCTAGTGCCCAACAGAGGCGCAACTAGGACGCAACTACGGTGTAACTAGGGCGGAACTAGGGCACAAGTAGGGCACAAGTAGGGTGCAAGTAGGGCGCAACTCGGGCGCAACTACGGCACAACAAGGGTGTAGCTAGTGCCTAACTGAGACGTAACTAGGGTGTAACTAGGGCGTAACTAGGGCACAACTAGGGCATAACTAGGACGCAACTAGGACGCAAGTATGGTGCAACTAGGGCACAAGTAGGGCTCAATTAGGGCATGAGCAGGGCGCTACTAGGGCGCAAGTATGGTGTAGCTAGTGTCCAACTGAGGTATAACTATGGCGCAACCAGGGCGCAAGTAGGGCGCTAGTAGGGCGCAACTAGGGTGCAACTAGACGGAACTAGGGCATAGCTACTGTCCAACTCAGATGCAACGAGAGAAAAATTAGGGCGTAAGTAGGGCACACGTAGGGCACAACTAGGGCGCAACAAGGGCGCAACTAGGGCACAACTATGGTACAAGTAGGGTGCAACTAGGGCGCAGCTAGGACGCAACTAGGACGCAAGTAAGGGGCAAGTAGGGCGCAAGTATGGCACAACTAGGGCATAACTAGGGCTCAACTTGGACGCAACTAGGGAGTAATTAGGACACACCTGGGGCGCAAGTAGGGCACAATTAGAGCGCAAGTAGGGCACTACTAGGGCACAACTAGGAAGCAAGTAGGGTGCAAGTAGAGCACAACTAGGGTGCAACTAGGGCACAATCATGGCAGAAGTAGGGCGCAACTAGGTCACAACTATGGCACAAACAGGGCACAAATAGGGCGTAACTACGGCACAACTATGGCACAAGTAGGGCACAACTAGGTAGCAACTAGGGCGTTACTAGGGTACAACTAGGGTACATCTAGGGCGTAGCTGGTGCCCACCTTAGACGTAACTGGGGCGCAACTAGGGTGCATGTCAGGTGCAACTTAGGCACTGGGAGCGCACAACTAGGGCGCTATAAGGGCACAAGTAGGGCGCAACTAGGGCGCAACTAGGGTGCGACTAGGGCGCAACCAGGGTGCGACTAGGGCGCAACTAGGTGTAGCTAGTGCTCAAGTGAGGCGCAACTAGGGCGCAACTAGGGTGCAATTGGGGTACAACTAGGGCACAACTAAGGCGCAAGAAGGGTGCAACTAAGGTGCAACTATGGCATAGCTAGTTCCCAACAAAGGTGCGGCTAGGGCGCATCTAGGAGGCAAATTGGACGCAAGTAGGGCGCAAATAGGGTGCAACATGGGTGCAACTAGAGGGCATTTAGGACGCAACTAGGGTGCAAGTAGGGCGCAACTATGATGCAACTAGGGTGTAGCTAGTGCCCAACTAAGGCGCAACTAGGGCACATGTAGGGCGTAACTAGGGTGCAACTAGGGCAGAGCTAGTGCGCAACTGAGATACAACTAGGGAGTAACTAGGGTGCAGGAAGGGCGGAACTATGGTGCAACTAGCATGCAACTATGATGCAACTAGGGCACAAGTAGGAAGCAAGGAGGACGCAAGTAGGGCGGAGCTACGGCCCAAGTAGGGCGCAAGTAGGAAGCAACTAGGGCGCAACTAGGACACAAGTTTGGCGCAACTAGGGCAAAACTAGGGTGCAATCAGGGCGCAACTAGGACGCAAGTGTTGGGATGGAATCCGCATGGTGCGGTCCTGAAGTTTTTCTGATCGTCTCTAGTGGTTCACGTCTTCAGTTTTTGGGCAAATCTGAGACTGAGCGTGAGCTTTCTGGTCGCCTCATGCTATGTGAGCAGGCATCTAGAGACAGTCACTTTTGCAAAGGGAATACTGCGATTTTGCATTATTTTTGTACATGGACATGATCATAACATTTATAGGGCTAGTCATGAGCTCTCCAACGCAATAAACCGCGTGCAATTTGGCGAAGTGTAGCCCAAGTTACGCTTGCCAAAGCGCATGTCTCACCCACCACAGAGGCCTGACGCCGCTACACGCCGTGGCGCCTTCCTTCACGTGCGAAGCGCCTTTCCCAAGGCGCATACCTCATTGCACGTGATGCATGGGTCCCCTGCGCTGTTTCCATGTACCTTCCCCACTTTTGGGTCGAGTTTGGTGATGGGGTGTGACGAGGTTCAAAAACTGTTCGCGGACCTGCAGTCAGATTTTTTATTAAGTCCCCGAGTAACACAACGTACTAGTGAGTTTCGGATGCCGAGCCATGATTTTGGCTAAGTCCCTCAGTAACAACCTGCTCTACAGGATCCGGTGGATGATCCACCGGATGAGGTGGATCATCCACCGGACGCCTCAGCAGGCCTATCGGAGCCGCTGCGCATATCCCAACTTTGGAAGGCCATATCCCCCTCAATACTTGTCTGATTCCAGCGAAACAACTTCCACCAGATTCAGTAACTCGTAAACTTTATGGGGCAATCATCAGTTTTAGGATCCGAGCAATCCTTGAGTCACCAGATCCGCTGGCACAGAGTTTCCACTTTTTGGCGGCTCGTCGGTGCCTCCCGGCACCGCACTTGGGCATGTAGAGGGGCAATTTTTCAACAGCAAGTAGGGCGTAGCTCATGCCAAACTGAGACGCAACTATGGCGCAACTAGGGCACAACTAGGACACAACTAGGGTGCAACGAAGGTGTAGCTAGTGTCTAACTGAGGCGCAAGTAAGGCTAAACTAGAGCCCAACTAGGGCGCAACTAGGGCACACGTAGGCCACTAGTAGGGCGCAAGTAGGGCACAACTAGGGCCCAACTAGGACCAAACTTGGGCGCAACTAGGGCACAACTAGGACGCAACAAGGGGGCATCTAGGGCGTAACTAGGACGCAACTAGAGTCCAATCATGGCACAACTAGGGCAAAACTAGGGCAAAACAAGGGCGTAGCTAGTGCCTAACTAAGGCGCAACTAGAGCGTAACTAGGGCTTAACTAGGACGCAACTAGGACGCAAGTAGGGCACAAGAAGCACACAGTTAGGGTGCAACTGGGGTGCAACAAGGGCCCCACTAGGGCGTAGCTAGTGCCTAACTAAGGCGCAACTAGGGCACAACTAGGGAGTAGCTAGTGCCCAATTGAGACATGACTAGGACGCAACTAGGACGCAAGTAGGGCACAAGAAGCACACAGTTAGGGTGCAACTGGGGTGCAACAAGGGCCCCACTAGGGCGTAGCTAGTGCCTAACTAAGGCGCAACTAGGGCACAACTAGGGAGTAGCTAGTGCCCAATTGAGACATGACTAGGACGCAACTAGGACGCAAGTAGGGCACAAGAAGCACACAGTTAGGGTGCAACTGGGGTGCAACAAGGGCCCCACTAGGGCGTAGCTAGTGCCTAACTAAGGCGCAACTAGGGCACAACTAGGGAGTAGCTAGTGCCCAATTGAGACATGACTAGGACGCAACTAGGACGCAAGTAGGGCACAAGAAGCACACAGTTAGGGTGCAACTGGGGTGCAACAAGGGCCCCACTAGGGCGTAGCTAGTGCCCAACTAAGACGCAGCTATGGAGCAACTAGGGCGCAACTAGGGCGCAACTAGGGCGCACCTAGGGTGTAGCCAGTTCCCAACTGAGGCGCAATTAGGGCACAACTAGGGTGTAACTAGTGCAAAACTAGGGTGCAAGAAGGTTGCTACTAGGTCGCAAGTAGGGCACAACTACTGCGCAACTAGGGCACGATTAGGGTGCTAGTAGGGCGCAAGAAGGGCACAACTAGGGTCCAACTAGGGCGCAACTTGGACACAACTAGGGTGCAACTAGGGTTCAACAAGGGGGCATCTATGGCACAACTAGGGTGCATCAAGGGCGCGACTAGGGCGGAACTGTGCACAACTAGAGCGCAACTAGGACGCAACTAGGCCGTAGCTAGTGTCCAAGTGAGGCGCAACTTGGACATAACTAGGGCATAACTAGGGTACAAGTAGGGTGCAACGAAGGCGCAATTAGGGTACAAGTAGAGCACAAGTTGGACGCAAGTCGGGCGCAACTAGGGCGCAAATAAGGCGCAAGTAGGGTGCAAGCAGGATGTAACTAGGGTGCAACGAGGGCACAACTAGGGCGTAAGTTGGACACAACTAGGGCGCAACTAGGGTGCAACTAGGGCGCAACTAGGGCACAAGTAGGATGCAACAAAGACGCAAGTAGGACGCAACAAGGGTGCAACCAGGGCGCAAGTAGGGCGCAATCAGTTTGTAGCTTTTGACCAACTGAGTCGCAACTAGGGTACAAGTTGGGTACAACTAGGGCACAACGAGGGCACAAGTAGGGGACAACTTGGGCGCAAGTAGGGTGGAACTAGGGTGCAACTAGGGCACAATTAGGGTGTAGCTAGTGCCCAAAAAATACACAACTACGGTGCAACTAGGGCACAACTAGGGCACAAGTAGGGCGCATCTAGGGTGCAACTAGGGTGCAACTATGGCGCAACTAGGGCGCAAGTAGGGTGCAAGTAGGGCGCAAGCAGGGCGCAAGTAGGGCGCTACTACAGTGCAAGTAAGATGTAGCTAGTGTCCAACTGAGGCGCAACTAGGACGCAACTAGGGCACAACTAGCGCGCAAGTAGGACGCAACTAGGGCGCAACTAGGGAATAACCAGGGTGGATCTAGTACCAAACTGAGGCACAACTCGGGCGCAAGCAAGGCGCAAGAAGGGCGCAACTAAGGCGCAACTAGGGCGCAACTAGAGCGCAAGTAGGGCTCAACTAGGGTGCAACTAGGGCATAAGTAGGGCGCAAGTTGCGAGTATTTGTAGCACAAGTAGGGCGCAACTAGGGCGCAACTAGGGCGCAACTAGGGCATAGCTAGTACCCAACTGAGGCACAACTAGGGCGCAACTAGGACGGAACTAGGGCGCAAGTAGGGTACAACTAGGCTGCAACTAGGGCGCAACTAGGGTGCAACTAGGGCACAACTAGGGAGTAGCTAGTGCCCAATTGAGACATGACTAGGACGCAACTAGGGCACAACTATGGCACAACTAGGACGCAAGTAGGGCACAAGTAGGGGGCAAATAGGGCACACCTAGGTCGCAACTAGGGTGCAACCAGGGCGCAAGCAGGGCGCAAGTAGGCCACAACTAGAGCGTAAATATGGTGTAGCTAGTGCCTAACTGAGGTGCAACTTGGGTGCAACAATGGTGCAAGTGGGGCGCAAATTGGATGCAAGTAGGGCACAACTAGGGCGCAAGTAGGATGCAAGTAGGAAGTAACTAGGGCACAACAAGGGCACAACTAGGACGCAACTAGGGCATAGCTAGTACCCAACTCAGACGTAACCAGGGTGCAACTAAGGAGAAACTAGGGCACGACTAGGTCGCAAGTGGACACAAGTGAGGTGCAACTAGGGTGCAACAAGGGCACATTTAGGGTGCAACTAGGGCGTAGAGAGGGTGCATGTTGGGCTCAACTAGGGTGCAACTAGGGCGCAACTACAGCCCAACTAGGGTGGAATAGGGCACAACTTGGACGCAAGAAGGGCCCAACTAAGGCGCAACTTGGGCACAACTAGGGCACAACTAGGACGCAAGTAAAGCGCAAGTAGGTTGCAACTAGGTCACAACTAGGGTGCAAGTAGGAAACAATTAGGGCGCAAGTAGGACGCAAGTAGAGCACAACTAGGGCGCAACTACAGCGAAACCACGGCGTAGCTAGTGTCCAACTAAGGCGCAACTAGGGCGCAACTAGGGCGCAAGTAGGGCACAATAAGGGAACAACTAGGGCCCAACTTGGACTCAACTACCGCGCAACTAAGGCGCACGTAGGGTACAAGTAGGGTACAACTGAGGCGCAACTGTAGGGTGGAACTTGGGTACACGTAGGGCGCAAGTAGGGCACGAGTAGGGCACAAGTAGGCCACAAGTAGGGCGTAACTAGGGCGCAACTAGGGTGTACCCAATGTCCAATTGAGGCGCAACTAGGGCGCAACTAGGGCGCAATCAGGGTGCAAGTAGGGCGCATGTAGGGCGCAACCAGGGCACAACTAGGGCACAACTAGGGTGTAAGTAGGATGCAACTAGCGCGCAACTAGGGTGCAACTAGAGCAGAAGTAGGGCGCAAGTAGGACGCAACTAGGGCACAACTTGGGCACAACAAAGGCGCAAGTAGGGCGCAAGTAGGACGCAACTAGGGCATAGCTAGGGTACAACTAGGGCGCAACTACGGCGCAACTAGGGTGTAACTAGGGCGCAAGTACTGCAAAACTAGGGTACAACTAGGGTGCGGATAGGGTGCAACTAGGGTGCAACTACGGCGCAAGTAGGGCGTAACTAGGGCGTAGCTAGTGTCCAACAAAGGTGTAACTAGGACGTAACTAGGGCGTAGCTAGTGCCCGACAAAGGCATAACTAGGGCGCAACTAGGGAGCATCTAGGCCGCAACTAGGCCGCAACTAGGACCTAACTAGTTTGTAACGAGGGCGCAAGTAGGGTTCAACTTGGCCGCAATTAGGGCGCAACTAGGGCCTAACTAGGACGCAACTAGGGCGCACCTAGGGCGCATAAAGGGCACAACTAGGGCACAACTAGGTCACATCTAGGGCGCAACTAAGGAACAACAAGTGTCCAACAAAGGAGAAGCTAGGATGCAACTAGGGCGCAAGTAGGGCGCAAGTGGGGTGCAAGTATGGTACGACTAGGGTGCAACTAGGGTGCAACTAGGGTGCAACTAGGGCGTAAGAGGGCACAACCAGGGTGCAATTGTGGTGCAAGAAAGGCACAGCTAGGGTGCAAGTAGGGCGCAAGGAGGGTGCAACTAGGTCCCAAGTAGGGCGCAAGTAGGGTGCAACTAGAGCATAACTATGGCACAACTAGGGCGCAAGTAGGGCGCAACTAGGGTGCAAGCAGGACATAAATACAGCGTAACTAGGATACAAGAAGGGCGCAAATGAGGCGTAAGTAGGGCACAACTAGGGTGCAAGTCGAACGACAGTAGGGAGGAACTAGGACGCAACTAGGGCAAATGTAGGGTGTAAGTAGGGCACAACAAGGGCGCAACTAGGGCGCAACTACGGTGCAACTCGGGCACAACTAGGGCGTAGCTAGTGCCCAATTGAGGCGCAACTAGGGCCCAACTAGGGCGTAACTAGGTCCCAACTAGGGCGTAACTAGGGCACAACAAGGGCGCAACTAGTTTGCAAAGTAGGGCACAACTAGGGCATGACTAGTGCATAACTAAGGCATAACTAGGGCGCACCTAGGGTGAAAGTAGGGCACAAGTAGGGTGCAACTAGGGGGCAACTAGGGCACAA
This sequence comes from Penium margaritaceum, assembly GCA_023375785.1. NCBI lineage: Eukaryota > Viridiplantae > Streptophyta > Zygnematophyceae > Desmidiales > Peniaceae > Penium > Penium margaritaceum. The sequence continues at coordinate 52,928 of SZWC01008060.1, forward strand.
CTAGGTGACAAGAAGGGCGTGAGTAGGAAGCAAGTAGGGTGTAACTAGGGTACATCTAATGTGCAAGTAGAGCACAACTAGGGTGCAACTAGGGCACAATTATGGCAACACAATTACGCAATTGGGGCGTAACTGAAACGCAACTAGGGCGCAACTAGGGCTTAAGTATGGCGCAACTAGGGCGCAATTAGGGCGCAACTAGGGTGCAACTAGAGCACAAATAGGATGCATGTAGCCCACAAGAAGGGCGCAGCTAGTACCCAACTGAGGCGCAAATAGGGCGTGACTAGGGTGCAACTCTTGCACAAGTAGGGCGCAACGAGGGCACAATTTGGACGCAAGTATGGCGCAACTAGGGTACAACTAGGGTGAAACTAGGGTGCAAGCAGGGCGCAAATAGGACGCGAGGAGGGCACAACTAGGGTACAAATAGGGTACAACTAGCTTGCAACTAGGACGCAAGCAGGCTGCAACTAGGGCGTACCTAGGGTACAAGTCGGGCGCAAGTAGGATGCAACTAGGGCGCATCTAGGGCGTAACTAGGGCACAACCAGGGTCCAACTAAGGCACAATTAGGGTGTTGCTAGGGCACAACTAGGGCTCAGGTAGGATACAACTAGGGCAGAATTAGGGGGTAACTAGGGCGTAACTAGGGTGCAACTATGGCACAACTAGGTCATAGCTAGTACCCAACTGAGGAGCAACAAGAGCGCAACTAGAGTGCAACTAGGGCGCAACTAGGGCGCAACTAATGCACATCTAAAGCACAACAACGGCGCAACTGGGACGCAACTAGGGCTTAACTAGGGCACAACTAGGGTGCACATAGGGCTCATTTAGGGTGCACTTATGCTGCAACTAGGGCACAACTAGGGCGCAATTAGAGCCCAAGAGGGTTGCAACTAGGGCACAAGTAGGGCGCAAACAGGGCGCAAGTAGGGCAGAACTTGGGCATGAAACTAGGGCGCAACTAGGGCACAACTAGGGTGCAAGTAAGGTGCAAGTAGGGTATTACTAGGGAGCAACTAGGACGCAACTATGGTGCAACTAGGGCGTAGCTAGTGCCGAACTGAGGCACAACTAGGGCGCAACTAGGATGCAACTAGGGCGCAACTAGGGCACAAGTAGGATGTTGGTAGAGTACAACTTGGGCACAACTAGGGCGCAACTAGGGCGTAGCTAATGTCTAACTGAGGCACAACTAGGATGCAAGAAGGGCGCAAGTAGGGCGCAACTAGGGCATGAAAAAGCCACCAGTAGGGTGTAATTGGGGTGCAAGTAGGATGCAAATTGGGCACAACTAGGGTGCAACTAGGGTGCAGCAGAGATGGCTGTCTACAAAACAATTCACATAAATTTTAGAGCATGCATTCATTGAGTTTTGCATGAAAAGCAATAGTTTACATGTAATCTAAGGATTTACCTGGATTTTGTGTCCAACATCTGTTGTTTCTGTCATCAAACACACATTAAGTCATGCATTTGCATTATCCTGTTCACCCTGCATTAGAACCTCGGATCTTGGATTGGATCCAGGTAGTTGGATGCGGACTCTCCGATCCAGATTTGGTGTGCAAACTTAGAACTAGGGCATGAGAAGGGCACAACTAGGACGCAAGTAAGGCACAACGCGAGCGCAAGTAGGGCACAAGTAGGGCACAACTAGGGTTCAACTAGGGCATAGCTAGGGCACAACTAGGATGCAATTAGGGTGTAACTAGTGTACAGCTAGGACAAAACTAGGGTGCAACTCGGGCACAACTAGGCCACAACTAGGCCGCAACTAGGGCGCAACTAGGGTGCAACTGGGATGCAACTAAGGTACAACTATGGCGCAAGTAGGGCGCAAGTATGGCACAAGTAGGGCGCAAGTATGGCACAAGTAGGGCGCAACTAGACTGCAACTAGGGCGCAAGTTGGGTGCAAGAGGAGCGCAAGTAGGGCGCAAGTAGGGCACAACTAGAGCTTAAGAGGAGTCAAAATAGACATAAGTAGGGCAAAAGTAGGGTGCAACTGTAACCTAAGTAGGGCATAGTTTGTGCCCAATTGAGGCGCAACTACGCCTCAACTAGGACGCGACTAGGACACAACTAGGGCGTAACTAGGGTGCAACTAGGGCGCAACTAGGGTGCAACTAGGATGCAAATAAGGCGTGAGTATGGCGCAAGTAGGGCGCAATATGGCACAAGTAGGGCACAGCTAATGTGCCACTAGGGCGCAAGTAGGGTGCAACTAGAGTGCAAGTAGGGTATAAGTAGGGCACAACTAGAGCTTAAGAAGAGTGCAAGTAGGGCATAAGTAGGCCGCAAGTAGGGTGCAACTATGGCGCAAGTAGGGCATAGTTTGTGGAAACTGAGGCGCAACTAGGACGCAACTAGGGTGTGACTAGGGCACAAGTAGGGCGTAGCTAGGGTCAAAGAAGGGCACAATTAGGACACAACTAGGGCGCAACTAGGGTGCAAGAAGGGCGCAACTAGGGCGCAACAAGGACGTAGCTAGTGCCCAACTGATGGCCAACAAAGGCGCCACTAGGGCGCATTTAGGGTGCAACTAGGGCGCTAGTAGGGCACAACTAGGGCGCAAGTAGGACGCAAGTAGGGCACAAGTAGGGCACAACTAGGGCGCAATTGGGGTGCAACTAGGGCACAAGTAGGTCGCAACTAGTGCACAACTAGGACGCAACTAGGGCACAAATAGGGCAAAAGTAGGGCACAAGTACGGCATAACTGTGGTACAACTAGGGCAAAAATAGGGCACAATTAGGGCGCAAGTAGAGTGCAACTTGGGTGCAACTAGGGCGCAACTAAGACGCAAGTAGGGTGCAAGTAAGGCACAAGTAGGGCGCAAGTAGGGCGCAAGTAGGGTACAAGTAGGGTGCAACTTGGGCGCAAGTAAGGGGAAACTACGGTGCAACTAGGGCGCAACTAGGGCACAACTAGGGCGTGAGTAGGGGGCAACTAGGTCGCAAGAAGGGCGCAAGTAGGGCGTAAATAGTACCCAACTGATGCGCAACTACGGCGCAACTAAGACGCAGCTAGGGTGCAACTTGGGTGCACGTACGATGCAATTAGGTTGCAACTAAGGCGTAGCTTGTGTCCAACTAAGGCGCAACTAGGGCACAACAATGGCGCAACTAGGGTACAACTAGGGTGCAACTAGGGCACAACTAGGGCGCAACTAGGCCATAGCTAGTGCCCAACTGACACACAATAAAGGCACAACTAGGGCGCAACTAGGGCGCAATTAAGGGACAACTAGGGCGCAAGTAGGGCGCAACTATGGCACAACTAGGGCGCAACTAGGACGCAAATAGGACGCAAGTAGGGCGCTAGTAGAGCGCAACTAGGACGAGACTTGGACGCAACTAGGGCACAACTAGGTTGCAACCAGGATGCAACTTGGACGCAACTAAGGCGTAGCTAGTGCCCAATTGGACGCAACTAGGGCGCAACAAGGGTGCAAGTAGGGCGCAACTAGGGCATAAGTATGGAGTAACTATGACGCAACTAGGATGCAACTAGGATGTAACTAGGGCGCAAGTAGGGTGCACGGAGGACGACAGGAGGACATACCTAGGACGCAAGAAAGGCGCAAGTAGGGCACTACTACGGTGCAACTAGGGCACAACTCGGGTGCAAGTAGGACGTAAGCAGGGTGCAAGTAGTGCGTAACTAGGGCGAAACTAGGGCACAACTAGGGCGCAATTTGGGTACAAGTAGGGCTCAACAAGAGCACAACTAAGATGTGGCTAGGGAAAAACTAGGGTGCAAGTAGGACACAACTAGGGCAATACTAGGGTGCAACTAGGGAACAACTAGGAAGCAAGTAGGGCACAACTATGGTGCAACAAGGGTACAAGTAGGGCGAAGCTAATGTTTAACTGAGGCACAACTAGGGAGCAACACGAGCGCAACTAGGGCACAACTAGGGTGCAACTAGGGTGTAACTAGGGTGCAACTAGGGTACAACTATGATGCAGATAGAGTGCAACAAGGGCCCAACTAGGGTGCAACTAGGGCGCAACTATGGCACATCTAAGGCGCAACTAGGGCGTAACTAGGGCACAACTAGGGTGCAACTAGGGTGCAACTAGGGCACAACTAGGGTACAACTAGGGTGGAACTAGGGCAAAAAAAAGGCGTAAGTAGGGCACAAGTAGGGCGCAACTAGGACGAAACTAGGGCACAACTAGGGCACGAGTAGGGCGCAAGCAGGACATTGCTAGGGCACAACTAGGGTGCAACTAGGGCGCAAGTAGGGCATAGCTAGTGTCCAACTGAGACACAACTAGGGCGCAACTGGGGTGCAACTATGGTGTAACCAGGGCGCACGTAGGGCACAATTAGGATGCAACTTGGGTGCAACTTAGCCGCAACTAGGGCGTATCTAGTGTCCAACTGACACGCAACTAGGACGCAATTAGGGTGCAAGTAGGGGGCAACGAGGACGCAACTAGGGCACAACTAGGGTGCCATTAGGACGCCAATAGGGCGCAAGTAGGACGCAACAAGGGTGCAACTAGGGCGCAACTAGGGTGCAAGTAGGGCAAGAGTAGGATGCAAGTAAGACGCAACTTGGGTGCAAGTAGGGCGCAACAAGGGTAAAACTAGGGCACAACTAGGGTAAAACTAGGGCACAAGTAGGGCACGACTAGGGTGCAAGTAGGGCGTAACTAGGACGTAAGTAGGACACAAACAAGGCGCAACAAGGACGCAACAAGGGCACAACTTGAGCACAACTAGGGCAGAGCTAGTGCCCAACTGATGCGCAACGAGGGCGCAACTAGGACGCAAGTAGGGCCCAACTAGGGCATAACTAGGACATAACTAGGGTATAACTATGGTGCAAATAGGGCGCAAGTAGTCCGCAAGTAGGCTGCAAGTAGGGCGCAAATAAGTTGCAAGTTGGGCAAAACTAAGGTGCAAGTAGGGAGCAACTAGGGCGCAACTAGGTCGCAAGTAGGGAACAACTAAGGCACACGTAGGGTGAAAATAGGATGCAAGTAGGGCGCAAGTAGGATGTAGCTCGTGCCCAACTAAAGCGCAACAAGGACACAACTAGGGCGCAACTAGGGCGCAAGTAGGGAGAAAGTAGGGCACACCTAAGGCGTAAGTAGTGCGCAAGTAGGGTACAACTACGGCACAACTAGGCTGTAACTAGGATGCAACTAGGACGCAACTAGGGCACAACTAGGATGCAAGTAGGGCGCAAGTAGGGAGCTAGTAGGGTGCAAGTACGGCGTAGCCAGTGCCCAACTGAGGTGCAACTAGGGCGCAACTAGGATGCAACTAGGGCGTAACTATGGTGCTACTAGGATGCAACAAGGACGCAACTAGGGCTTAGCTAGTGCCCAACTGAGGCGCAACTAGGGCAAAACTAGGGCGTAACAAGGCTGCAATTAGGGCACAACTAAGGTGCAAATATGGCGCAAGTAGGGTGCAAGTAGGGCACAAGTAGGGCGTAACTAGGGTGCATCTAGGACGCAACTAGGGTGCAACTAGGACGCAAGTAGGACGCAAGGAGGGCACAACTAGGACGCGACTTGGGTGCGACTAGGTCTCAACTTGGGCGCAACTAGGATACTGCTAGGGCCCAACAAGGGCGTAGCTACTGCCCAACTGAGACGCAACTATGGCGCAACTAGGGCGCAAGTAGGGCACAACTAGGGCGCAAGTAGGTTGTAACTAAGATGCAACTAGGGTGCAACTAGGGCGTAATTAGGGTGGAAGTAGGGTGCAAGTAGGATGCAAATAAGGCACAATGAGGGCGCAAGTAGGTCGCAAGTAGGGCGCAACTAGAGTGCAACTAGGGCACAACTAGGGTGTTATTAGTGCGCAACTAGGGCACAACTAGGACACAACTAGGACAACACTATGGTGCAAGTAGGGCGTAACTAGGACACAACTAGGGCACACTAGAGCTCAAGTACGGCGCAACTAGGGCGCAAGTAGAGCGCAACTAGGGCGCAAATAGGGCACAACTAGGACGCAAATAGGGCACAAGTAGGGCACAAGTAGGGCGTAGCCAGTGTCCAACTGAGGCGCAACTAGGGCGTAACTAGGGCTCAACTCTTGCTCAACTAGGGCGCAACGAGGGTCCAAGTAGGACGCAAGTATGAAGCAACTAGGGTGCAACTAGTGTGCATCTAGGGCACAAGGAGGGCACAAGTAGGACGCAAGTAGGGCACAACTAGGGTGCAAATAGGGCTTTCCTAAGGCGCAACTAGGGCGCAAGTAGGCCGCAGGTAGGGCACACCTAGAGTGAAAGTAAGGCACAAGTAGGACGCAACTAAGGCGCATCTAGGGCGCAACCAGGGTGCAACCAGAGCGCAACCAGGGCACAACTAGGGTGTGGCTAGGACACAACTATGGCCCTAGTAGGACGCAAGTAGGGCGGACTAGGGGGTAACTAGGGCGTAACTAGGGTGCAACTAGGGCGCAACTAGGGCATAGCTAGAGCCCAACTGAGGCGCAACTAGGGTGCAACTAAAGCGCAACTAGGGCGCAACTAGGGCGCAACTAGGGTGCAACTAAAGCGCAACTAAGGATCAACTAGGACACAACTAGGGCGCAGCTAGGGCGCAACTAGGACACGACTAGGGCACAACTAGAGCACATGTAGCGCGCATCTAGGGTGTATGTAGGGCGCAACCAGGGCGCAACTAGGGTACAACTGGGCTACAACAATTGCACAAATAGGGCACAAACAGGCCGCAAGTAGGCCGGAACTATGGCACAAAACAAAGGCATAACTAGGGCACAATTATGGCGCAAGTAGGGTGAAAGTAGGGTGTAACTAGGGCACAACTAGGGGACAACTATGGCGCAACTAGGTTGTAGCTAGTGCTCAATCGAGGCGCAACTAGGGCGCAACCAAGGCGCAACTCAAGCGTAACTACGGTGCAACTAGGGCTTAAGTAGGATGTAAGTAGATCGAAACTTGGACGTAACAGGGGCACAACTAGGGCATAGCTAATTTCCAAGTGAAGCGTAACTAGGATGCAAGTGGGGCGCAAATAGGGCGCAACTAGGGCGCAACTAGGCCACCAGTAGGGCGCAATTTGGGTGCAAGTTGGACGCAAGTTGTGCGCAACTAGGGTGCAACTACGGTGCATCTAGGGCGTAAGTAGGGCGCAAGTATGGCGCAAGTAGGGTACAAGTAGGGCGCAACTAGGACGCAACTAGGAAAGGTTGCACGCCGGATCAGATCAGCGGATCTTACGTCAGATCCAAACTTCCGGATCGGATTCAGTTTTTGGATCGGGACTCTCTAATCAGGATCTCGGATCCTCAAGTCCTTGGATCCTCGGATATGACTCTCGGATGTATGTCAGATCCAGCAGAGATTGACATCTATAAAACAATCTACATGAAATTCAAACCATGCATTCATTGAATTTTTCATGAAATGCAATAGTTCATGTGTAGTATACGGATATATGGCAACATTTGCATGGATTTTCTTTCCATCATCTGTTGTTCTTGTCATTAAATGCACATTAAGTCATGCATTTGCATTATCCTCTTCACCCTGTATTAGAACCTCATATCTTGGATCAGATCCAGGTAGTTGGATCCGAACTCTCAGATCTGGATTTGGTGTGCAACCTTACAACTAGGGCGCAAGTACGGCACAACTAGGGCGCAAGTAAGGCGCAACAAGGGCGCAAGTAGGGTGCAAGAAGGGTGCAACTAGGGCCCAACTAGGGCACAACTAGGGCACAACGAGGGCGTACCTAGTGCCCAACAAAGGCGCAACTAGGGCGCAACTAGGGCACACCTAGGGCACAACTAGGGCGCAACTAGGGCGCAACTAGGGTGCAACTAGGATGCAACTGCGGCACAAGTATTGTACTAGTAAGGCCAAAGTATGGCACAAGTAGGGCACAACTATGGTGCAATTAGGGCACAAGTAGGACGCAACTAAAGCGCATGTAGGACACAACTAGAGCTTAAGAAGAGTGCAAGTAGGGCATAAGTAGGGCACAAGTAAAGTGCAACTATGGCGCAAGTAGGGCATAGTTTGTGTTCAACTAAGGCGCAACTAGGTCATAAGTAGGGTGCAACTAGGGTGCAACTAAGGCACAACTAGGGTGCAACTAAAGCGAAACCAGGAAGCAACTAGGGAGTAACTAGGGCGCAACTATGGCATAGCTAGTGCCCTACTGAGGCCCAACGAGGGTGCAACTAGGCCGCAACTAGGGTGCTAGTATGGCACAACTAGGGTGCAAGTAGGGCGCAAGTAGGGCGCAACTAGGGTGTAACTAGGGTGCAACTATGGCGCAACTAGGGCGCAACTAGTGCACAACTAGGGCACAACTAGGGCACAGCTAGGGCACAAGTATAGCGAAAGTAGGGCATTAATATGGCACAACAAGGACACAACTAGGACGCAACTATGGTGCAAGTAGGGTACAACTTGGCCGCAACTAGGGCACCTATGACACAAGTAGGGTGCAATTAGGGCGCAAGTAGGGCGCAAGTAGGGCAAAATAGGGTGCAACTAGGGCGCAAGTAGGGCGTAACTAGGATACAACTAGTGTGCAACAGAGACGCAAGTAGGGCGCAACTGTGGTGCACGTAGGGCGCAACTAGGGCGCGAGTAGGGTGCAACAAGGATGCAACGAAGGCCTAACTAGGGCGCAAGTAGGGTGCAAGTGGATTGATAATAAGGCATACCTAGGGCGCAAGTAGGGCGCAACTAGGGCGCAACTAGGGTGCAACTAGGGCATAAGTAGGGTACAAGTAGGAGGCAAGTAGGGTGCAAGTAGGGCACAACTAGGACGTAACTAAGGCACAAGTAGGGCTCAAGTAGGGCATAACTAGGACGTAGCTAAAGTGCAACTAGGGCGCAAGTAGGACACAACTAGGATGCTACTAGGGCAAAAGCAGGGAACAACTCAGACGCAAGTAGGGCACAACTTGGATGCAACTTAGGGCACAACTAGGACCCAACTAGGGCGTAGCTAGTGCCTATTGAGATGTGACAAGGGCTCGACTAGTGCAAGTAGGGCGCAAGTAGGGCACAAAGAAGGTGCAACTAGGGCACATCTAAGGTGCAACAAAGGCGTTACTATGGTGCAACTAGGGCGCAACAAGGGCATAGGAAATGTTCAACTGAGGCGCAACTTGGGCGCAACAAGAGCGCAACTAGGGCACAGCTAGGGCGCAACTCAGGCGCAACTAGGGCGCAACTAGGGTACAACTAGGACAAAACTAGGACGCAATTCGGGCACAACGAGGGCGCAACTAGGGTGCAACTAGGGTACAACTAGGATGCAACTAGGATGCAACTGAGGTCCAAGTATGGTGCAAGTAGGGCGCAAGTATGGCACAAATAGGGCGTAGCAATGATGCAATAAGGGCGCAAGTAGGGCACAATTGGAGCGCAAGTAGGGCACAAATAGGGCACAACTAGAGCTTAATAAGAGTGCAAGTACGGCATGATTAAGGCGTATGTAGGGTGCAACTATGGTGCAAGTAGGGCATAGTTTGTGCACAACTGAGGCGCAACTTGGTTGCAACTAGGACGCTACTAGGGTGCAAGTAGGTGTAACTAGGGCAAACCTAAAGCAAAAGTAGGAAGCAACTAGGGTGTAACTAGGGTGTAGCTAGTGCCCAACTGAGGCCCAACTAGGGCGAACCAAGGGCGCAACTGGGGTGCAACTAGGGCACTAGTAGGGCACAATCAGGGCACAAGTAGGACGCAGATAAGACCCAAGTAGGGCGCAACTAGGGCGCAACTGGGGTGCAACTAGGCCGCAAGTAGGGCGCAACTAGTCCTGAACTAGGGCGCAACTAGGGCACAATGAAGGCACAAGTAGGGCGCAAGTAAGGCGTACCTATTGCGCAACTAGGGTACAACTAAGGGGCAACTAGGACGCAAGGAAAGTGCAACTTGGGCGCAACTAGGGCGTAACTAGGATGCAAGTAGGGCACAAGAAGGGCGCAAGTAGGGCACAAGTAGGGTGCAACTAGGGCCCAAGTAGGGCGTAACTAGGGTGCAACTAGGGACCAGCTAGGGCACAACTAGGGCGCAAGTAAGGGGCAACTAGGGTGCAAGGAGGGCACAAGTAGGGAGTAGCTAGTACCCAACTCATGCGTAACTGCGGCGCAACTAGGACGCAACTAGGGCGTAATTAGGGTGCAACCAGGGCACAACTAGGGTGCAACTAGGGTGCAACTAGGGCGTAGCTAGGGTGTAACTTGGGCGTAACTAGGGCCTACTGAGGTGACAACTAGGGCGCAATTAGGGTGCAAGTGGGGCACAACTAGGGCGTAACTAGGGTGCAACTAGGGTGCAACTAGGATGCAAGTAGGGCGCAAGCAAGGCTCTAATAGGGCAAAAGTAGGTCGTGACTAGGAAACAACTAGGGCGCAACTAGGGTGCAACTAGGATGCGGCTAGGGCGCAACTAGGGCATAGGTAGATCCCAACTGGGACGCAACTAGGACGCAACTAGATTCAAATAGGGTGCAACTAGGGCGCAAGTACGCAGCAACTATGATGTAGCTATGATGCAACTAGGGCATAACTAGAGCGCAAAGAGGGTCCAAGTACGACGATGTTTTGATATTCCTAGGGCGCAAGCAGGGCACAACTAGGACGCAACTAGGGTGCAACAAGGGCACAACTAGGGTGCATGTAGGACGTACATAGGGTGCAAGTAGGGTACAACTAGGGCGCAACTAGGGCACAACTAGGGCACAAGTCCGACTCTACTCTGGCACAACTAGGGTGTATCTAGGGCGCAACTAGGGCGCAAGTATGACACAACTAGGGCGCTACTAGGGCGTAACTAGGGAACAACTGGGACGCAAGTAGGGCACAACTTGGGTTCAACTAGGGCACAACTAGGGCGTAGCTAATGTTCTACTGACGCCGAAGTAGGGTGCGATAGGAGTGCAACTAGGGCACAACTAGGGCGCAACAGGGCACAACTAGGGCGCAACTAGGGTAGAACTAGGACGCAAATAGGGCGCAACAAGGGCCAAACTAGGGCGCAACTATGGCGCCTCTAGGGCGCAACTAGGTCGGAACTAGGGCGCAACTAGGGCACAATTATGGTGTAATTAGGGCGGAAATAGGGCGCGAGAAGGACGCAACTAGGATGCAACTAGGGCACAACTAAGGGCAAAAGAGGGGCGCATGTAGGGCACAACTAGGGCACAACTAGGGTGCAACTAGGGTACAACTAGGGCATAGCTAGTGCCCAACTGAGGCGCAACTAGGGCACAACTAGGATGCAACAAGTGCGTAACTAGGACGCATGTAGGGCGCAAGTAGGACGCAACTTCCGTACAACTAGGCCGCAACTAGGGCGTAGCTAGTGTCCAATTGAGGCACAACTAGAACGCAAGCAGGCGTAAGTAGGGCACAACGAGGGCACAACTAGGGCTCAACTAGGGTGCCATCAGGGCGCAAGTAGGGTGTAAGTAGGGAGCAACTAGGGTACAACTAGGCACAACAAGGGTGCAAGTAGGGCACAAGGAGGACGCAAGTACGATGCAACTAGGGTGCAGGTAGGGAACTCCTAGGACGCAACTTCAGTATAACTAGGCCGCAACTAGGGCGTAGCTAGTGTCCAATTGAGGCACAACTAGAACGCAAGCAGGCGTAAGTAGGGCACAACGAGGGCACAACTAGGGCTCAACTAGGGTGCCATCAGGGCGCAAGTAGGGTGTAAGTAGGGAGCAACTAGGGTACAACTAGGCACAACAAGGGTGCAAGTAGGGCACAAGGAGGACGCAAGTACGATGCAACTAGGGTGCGAGTAGGGAACAACTAGGACGCAACTAGGGCGCAAGTAGGACGTGACTAAGGTGCAAGTAGGGCATAACTAGGATGCAAGTAGGGCGCAAGTAGGGAGAAACTAGGGTGCAACTAGGGCACAACAAGGGTACAACTAGCGCAGAGCTTGTGCCCAAATGAGGCACAGCGAGGGCGCAACTACGACGCAAGTACGGTACAACTAGGGCACAACTAGGGCGCAAGAAGGATGCAACTAGGGTGAAAGTAGAATGCAAGTAGGGCGTAAATAAGGCATAAGGAGGGCGCAAATAGGGTGCAACTAGGGTGTAACTAGGGTCCAACTAGGACGTAAGTAGGGCGTAACTAAGGCGCAACTAGGGCATAAGTAGGACGCAAGTAAGGCGCAAGTTGGGCGCAACTAGGGCGCAACTAGGGCGCAACTAGTGCGCAACTAGGGTGCAACTAGGGCGTAACTAGGGTGCAACTAGGGCGCAACTAGGGCACAAATAGGACGTGAATAGGGCGCAAGCAGGGTGCTAGTAGGGCGCAAGTAGGGCGTAGCTAGTGCCGAACTAAGGTGCAACTAGGACGTAACTAGGGCGCAACTGGGATGCACCTAGGGTGTAACTAGGGTGTAACTATGACACAACTAGGGAGCAAATAGGGCGTAGCTAGTGCCCAACTGAGGCGCAACTAGGGCGCGACTAGGGCCTAATTAGGGCACAAATAAGGCACAAGAAGGGAGCAAGTAGGACGCAAGAAGGGCACAAGAAGGGCACAAGTAGGGCATAACTAGGGCGCATCTAGGACGTAACTAGGGTGCAAGTAGGGCGTAAGTATGGCGCAACTAGGGCGCGACTAGGGCGCGACTTTTGCACAACTAGGTTGTAAATTGGGCGCAACTAGGACACAACTAGAGTGCAACAAGGGCGTAGCTAGTGCCCAACTGAGACGCAACTTGAGTACAATTAGGGCACAAGTAGGGCACTAGGGCACAAGTACGGTGCAAGTAGGATGCAACTAAGGTGCAACTAGGACATAATAAGGGTACAATTAGGGCACAAGTAGGACGCAAGTAGAGCACAACTAGGGCGCAAGTAGAGTGCAAGTTGGGCGCAACTAGGGTGTAACTAGGGCGCAACTAGGACACAAGTAGGGCGCTACTACGTTGCAAGTAGGGAACAACTAGTACGTAACTAGGGTGAAACTAGGGCACAACTAGGGTGTAACAAGGGCAAAGCTAGTCCCCAATGGTGATACAACAAGGGTGCAACTAGGGCACAACCGCCGCGCAAATAGGGCACTAGTAAGGCGCAACTAGGGTACATCTAAGGTAAAACGAGGGCGCAACCAGGGTGCAACTAGGGCACAACTAGAGTGTAGCGAGTGCCTAACTGAAGCACAACTAGGGTGCGACTACTGCGCACGTAGGGCACAACTAGGGCGCAAGTAGCATGCAACTAGGGCGTAACTAGGGCGCAACTAGGGCGCAAGTGGGCCCCAACTAGGGTGGAACAAGGGTGCAACTAGGGCATAGCTTGTGTCCAACTTAAGCGTAACTAGGGAACAACTTGGGTGCAACTAGGGCACGACAGGGCGCAAGTAGGGCGTAACTAGGGCGCAAGTAAGGCGTAATAGGGCGCAACTAGGGCACAACTAGGGTGCAACTACGACGCGAGTAGGGCACAACTAGTATGCAAGGGAGCACAACTAGGCCAGAACTAGGGCGCATGTAGGGCACAAGTTCGGCGCATGTAGGCCACAGTTTAGTCACAAGTAGGGCGCAAGTAGGGCACAAGTAAGGTACAACTTGGGCGCAACTACGGCGCAACCAGGGCGCAAGTAGGGCACAAGTAAGACGCAAGTAGGGCACAAGTAGGGTGCAAGTAGGACGCAAATAGGGTGCAACTAGGGTGCAACTAGGGCGCAACTAGGGCGCAAGTAGGGTGCAAGTAGGGCGTTGCTAGTGCCCAATTGAGGCGCAACTAGGGCGCAACTAGGGCACAACTAATGCGCAACTAGGGCGCATCTAGGGCGTAGCTAGTGACCAACAAAGGCGCAACTAGGGCACAACTAGGGCGCAACTAAGCCGCAAGTAGGGCGCAAGTAGGACGCAAGTAGGGTGCACCTAGGGCACACCTAGGGCGCAAGTAAAGCGCAAATAGTGCACAAGTGGGGTGCAACTAGGGGACGAGTAGGGCAAAACTAAGGCGCAACTAGTGCGCAACTTGGACGCAACGAGAGCGTGACTAGGGCATAGCTAGTGCCTAACTGAACCACAACTAGGGCGCAACTAGGACCCAAGTAGGGCGCACGTAGGACGGAAGTAGGGTGCAACTAGGGCGCAACTAGCGTCCAACTATGGCGCAACTAGGGCGCAACTAGGGTGCAACCAGGACACGGCTATGGCATAATTAGGGTGCAACTACGACGCAAGTAGGGCACAACTTGGGCGCAGCTAGTGCCCAAGTGAGACGCAACGAGGGCACAACTCGGGTGCAACTAGGGATCAACTAGGGCACAACTAGGGTGCAAGTAGGGGGCAAGAAGGGCACAAGTAGGGCACAACTAGGACGTAACTGGGGCTCAACTAGGGTGCAAGTAGGGCGTAAGTAGGGCACAAGTAAGGCGCAACTAAGGCACGACTAGGACGCAAGTAGGGCACGAGTACGACGTAACTAGGCCGCAACTAGGGCGGAACTAGGATGCAACTATGGACCAATTAGGGCGCAACTTGCATGCAACTAGGACGCAACTTGCGCGCAAGTATGGCGCAAGTACGATGCAATTAGGGCGCAAGTAGGGTGCAACTAGGGCACAACTAGGGCGCAAGTAGGGCGCAACTAGGGTGTAACTAGGGCACAACTAGAGCAGATTTAAGACACAAGTAAAGCACAAGAAGGGCATAAGTAGGGGCTCAAGTAGGGCGTAGCTATTGCCCAACTAAGGTGCAACTAGGGCGCAACTAGGGCACAACTAGGGCGCAACTAGAGCGCAACAAGGGTGCAACTAGGGCACAACTAGGACGCAACTAGGGCACAACTACGGAGCAACTAGGACGCAAGTAGGACGCAACTAGGGCGTAACTAGTGTCCAAGTGAGACGCAACTAGGGCAAAACTAGGGCGCAAGTAGGGCGCAACTAGGGTCCAACTACCATGCAACTAAGGGGCAACAAGGGTGCAACTAGGGCACAACTAGGGTGCAACTAGGGCATAACTAGGGGGCAACTAGGGCGAACCAGGGTGCAACTAGGGCGTAGCTAGTGCCCAACTGAGGTGCAACTAGGGCGTAACTAGGGGGCAACCAGGGCGCAACTATGGCGCAACTAGGGCGTAACTAGGGCGTAGCTAGTGTCCAATTGAGGCGCACTTAGGGCACAACTAGGGCACAAGTAGGGCGCAACTAGGGAAAAAACTGGGTGCAAGTAGGGCATAACTAGGGTGCAACTATGATTAAATTAGGGCGTAACCAGGGCACAACTAGGGCCCAAGTAGGACGCAACTAGGGTACATCTAGGGCGTTGCTAGTGCACAACTGAGATACAACTAGGACGCAACTAGGGTAAAAGTAGGACGCAAGTAGAGTGCAACAAGGGCGCAACTAGGGTGCAACTAGGACGCAACCAGGGCGCATGTAGGGCCTACATAAGATGCAAGTCGGGCGCAATTAGGTCGCAAGTAGGGAGCAAGTAGGGTGCAACTAGGGCGCAAGTAGGACGCAAGTAGAGTGCAACAAGGGCGCAACTAGGGTGCAACTAGGACGCAACCAGGGCGCATGTAGGGCCTACATAAGATGCAAGTCGGGCGCAATTAGGTCGCAAGTAGGGAGCAAGTAGGGTGCAAGTAGGGTATAACTAGGGTGCAACTAGGGCACAACTTAGGCACAACTAGGGCGCAACTAGGGTGTCTCTAGTGCCCAACAAAGGTGCAACTAGGGCGTAACTATGGCGCAAAGAAGGCGCAAGTGTGGCACAACTAGGGCGCAAGTAGGGCGCAGGTAGGGCGCAACTAGGACACAACTAGGGCGCAACTAGTGCACAACAAGAGCACAAGTGCAGTGCAAGTTAGGCTTAAGTAGGGTGCAACTAGGGCGCGACTAGGGGGCAACTAGGGCGGAACCAGGATGCAACTATAGTGCAACTAGGATGTAGCTAGTGCCCAACTTAGATGCAACAAGGGTAAAACAAGGACGCAACTAGGGCGCAACTAGGGCACAAGAAGGCTCCATCTAGAGCGTAACTAGGGTGCAAGGCCACAATTAGAATACAAGTTCAGCACAACTACGATGCAAGTAGGACGCAAGTAGGACACAACTAGGGTGTAACTAGGGCTCAACTAGGGTGCAAGAAGAACGCAAGTAGGGTGCAAGTAGGGTGCAACTAGGACGGAACTAAGGCGCAACTAGGGCACAACTAAGGTGCAAATAGGGCACAACTAGGGCACAACTAGGGCGCAATTAGGGTACAACAAGGGTACAACTAGGGTAGAACAAGGGCGCAACTAGGGCGTAGCTATTGTCCAATTGAGACGCAACAAGGGCAGAACAAGGGCACAGCTAGGGCGCAAGTAGGACACAAATACAGCGCAAGTAGGGTGCAAGTAGGGCATAACTAGGACGCATCTAGGATGCAACTAAGGCGCCATTAGGGTGCAACTAGGGCTGGCTAGTGCCCAACCCAGGCGCAACTAGGGCACAACTAAAGCGCAACTAGGGCGTAACTATGGTGCAACTAGGTTGGAACTAGGACGCAACTAGGGCGAAACTAGGGCGCAACTATGGTACAGCTAGGTCGTAGCTAGGGCACAACTAGGGCGTGACAACGACGCAACTAGGGCGCATCTACAGCACAACTAGGGCGGAAGCAGGGCGCAACTAGGGCGTAGTTAGGGCACGACTAGGGCACAACTAGGATGCAACTAGGGTGCAACTAAGGTGCAACTACGGTGCAACAGGGGACAAAATAGGGCACAAGTAGGGCGCAAGTAGGGTGCAACTAAGGCGCAAATAGGACGCAACTAGGGCTAAACTAGGGCATAGCTAGTGCCAAACAGCGGTGCATCTAGGATGCAACTAGGGTGCAACTAGGGTGCAATTAAGGTGCAACATGGGCGCAAGTAGGGTACAACTTGGGCGCAACTAGGGTGTAGCTAGGACGTAGCTAGTGTCCAACTAAGGCGCAACAAGGACGGAAGTAGGATGCAAGTAGGGCGCATCCAAGGTGCAACTAGGGCACAACTAGGGTGTAAGTGGGACGTAAGTAGGGTGTAGGTAGGGCGCAACTAGGCTGCAACTAGGACCTAACTAGGGCGCAAGGAGGGCAAACAAAGGACGTAACTAGGGTGCAACTAGGGTACAACTAGGGCGTAACTAGGATACAAGTAGGGCGCAACTAGGACGCAAGTAGGGAGCAACTAGGGCCCAACTAGGGCGCAACCAGGGCGCAACAAGGGCACAACTAGGACGCAAATAGGGCATAACTAGGGTGAAAGTAGAGCGCAAGTGAGGTGCAAGTACGATGCAACTGGGGCGCAACTATGGCGCAACTAGGGCGCAAGTAAGGCGTGATAAGGGTGCAAGTGGGGTGCAAGAAGGACGCAACTAGGGTGCTAGTAGTGCGCGAGTAGGTTGCAAGTAGAGTAGAAGTAGGGTGCAAGTAAGGCGTAGCTAGTACCCAACTAAGGTCCAACGAGGGCGCGACTAGGGCACAAGTAGGGAGCAAGAAGGGCGCAAGTAGGGCCCAAGTAGGCCGCAAGTAAGGTACAACTAGGGCACAACTAAGGCGCAACTAGGGCGCAACTAAGGCGCAACGAGGGCGCAAGTAGGGCAAAACTAATGTGCAAGTAGGACGCAACTAGGGCACAGCTAGGACGCAAGTAGGGCACAAGTAGTATGCAATTAAGGTGTAACTAGGACGCAACTAGGACGTAACTAGGGCACAAATAGGAAACAACTTGTGTGCAACTAGGACGCAACTAGGGCGCAACTAGGGTGCAATTTTGGCGCAAGTAGGACACAAGCAAGGCGAAGTAGGGTGCAACTAGGGCGCAAGTAGGGCGCATCTAGGGTGCAACTAGGGCGCAACTAGGGCGTATCTAGGGCATAACTAGGGCAAAAGTAGGGCGCAAGTAGGACGCAAGTAGGGTATACCTAGTACCTAACAGAAGTGCAACAAGGGCGCAACGTGGGCGCAACTAGGACGCAACTAGGCTGCAACAAGGGCGCAACTAGGTTGTAGCTAGTGCCCAACAGAGACCCAACTAGGGCACAACTCGGGCACAAAGAGGGCGCAACTAGGGTACAACTAGGGCGCAAGTAGGATGCAAGTAGGGCGCAAGTAGGGTAAAACTAGGGTGCAACTAGAGTTCAACTAGGGTGCAAATAGATTGCAAGTAGGGCGCTTGTAGGGCGCAACTAGGATGCAACTAAGGTGCAACTAGGGCACAACTAGGACGCCACTAGGAGGAAAATAGGGCGTAGCTAGTGTCCAACTCGGATGCATCTAGGGCGCAACTACGGCCCAAGTAGGGCACAACTAGGGTGCAAGTAAGGCGCAACTAGGGTGCAACAAGGGTGTAGCTAGGGCGCAACTAGGACACAAGAAGGGCGCAAGTAGGACGCAAGTAGGGTGCAACTAGGGTGCAACAAGGGCGCAAGTAAGGCACAAGTAGGGCATAGGTAGGGAGCAACTAGGGTGCAACTAGGGCACAATTAGGGCGCAAGTAGGACGCAAGTAGGGTGCAACTAGGGTGCAACAAGGGCGCAAGTAAGGCACAAGTAGGGCATAGGTAGGGAGCAACTAGGGTGCAACTAGGGCACAATTAGGGCGCAAGTAGGGAGCAAGTAGGGTGCAAGTAGGGCAAAACTAGGGCGCAACTAGGGCACAACTATAGTGCAACTAGGGCGCAAGTGGGGCGCAACTAGGGCATAACTAGGGAGCAACTATGGCGCAATGAAGGTGCAAGTGCGGCACAACTAGGGCAAAACTAGGGCGCAACTAGGGCACAACTATAGTGCAACTAGGGCGCAAGTGGGGCGCAACTAGGGCATAACTAGGGAGCAACTATGGCGCAATGAAGGTGCAAGTGCGGCACAACTAGGGCAAAACTAGGGCACAACTAGGGTGCAAGTAGGGCGCAACAAGGGTACAACTAGGGCATAACGAGGGCGTAACTAGGGCATAGCTAGTGCTCAACTGAGACGGAACAAGGGCGCAACAAGGGCACAACCAGGGTGCAAGTAGGGCGTAAGTAAGGGGCAAGTAGGATGCAAGTAGGATGCAACGAGGGCGCATCTACGACGCTACTAGGGCGCACCTAGGTCACAACTAGGGTGTAGCTAGTATCCAACCGATGTGGAACTAAGGTCCAACTAGAGCGCAACTAGGGCGAGACTATGGCGCAACTAGGGCGTAACTAGGGTGCAAGTATGGCGCAACTAGGGCACGACAAGGACGCAAGAAGAGCACAACTAGGGCGTAACCAAGGTACAAGTAGGGAATAAGGAGGGCGCAAGTAGGGCGCACGTATGGCACAACTAGGTTGCAACTAGGATGCAACTAGGGCGAACCAGGGCATACCTAGTCTCCAATTGAGGCGCAACTAGGAAACAAATATGGCACAAGTAGGAGGCAACGAGGACGTAACTAGGGCACAATAAGGGCGAAAGTAGGGCGCAAGAAGGGTGTAACAAGGGCATAACTAGGGCACAACTAGGGCGTAAGTAGGGCACAAATAGGGCGCAAGTAGGGCACAACTAGGGCGCAAGTGGGACGCAACTAGGGCACAAGTAGGGCACAACTAGGGTGCAAGTAGGATGCAAGTAGGGAGCAAATAGGGTGCAACTAGGGTGTAGCTAGTGCCCAATTGAGGTGCAACTAGGGTGCAACTAGGGTACAAGTAGAGCACAAGAAGGGCGCAAGTAGGGTGCAAGTAGGGCGCAAGTAGGACACAACTTGGGCGAAACTGGGATGCAACTAGGGCGAATGTAGAGCACAAGTAGGGTGCAACTAGAGTGCAACTACGACACAACTAGGATGCAAGTAGGGCGTAACTCGGGCGTAACTAGGGCGTAAGTAGGGAGCAGGTACGATGCAAGTAGGGCACAAAAAGAACGCAAGTAGGATGTAACTGAGACAAAACTAGGGCACAACTAGGGCCCATCTAAGGCACAACTAGGGTGCAAGAAGGGCGCAAGTAGGGCGCAACTAGGGCATAACTAGGGTGCAATAAGAGCATAACTAGGACGCTACTAGGACGTAGCTAGTGCCTAGCCGAGGCGCAACTAGGGCACAACTAGGGCGCAATTGGGGCACAACTAGGGGGAAACTAGGGTGTAACTAGGGTGCAAGTAGGGCGCAACTAAGGTACAACTAGGGCGCAACAAGGGTGCAACTAGGGTGTAGCTAGTGCCCAACTCAGGTGCAACTAGGGTGTAACTAGGGCATAAGTAAGGCGCAACTAGGACGCAGCTAGAGCGCAACTAGGGCGAAACTAGAATGCAATTAGGGTACAACTAGGGCGCAACTATGGCGCAACTATGGCGCAAGTAGGGAGAAACTAGGGCGCAGCTAGGGTCCAACTAGGGGGTAAGTAGGGTGCAACTAGGGCACAACTAGGATGCAAGAAGGGTGCAACTAGGGCGTAACTAGAGCGCAACTAGGACGAAGAGAGGGCGCAACTAGGGCACAACTAGGGCACAAGTAGAGTGCAAGTACAACGCAACTAGGGCGCAACTAGGGTGCAGCTAGGGCACAACTAGCGCACAACTAGGGCGCAAGACGGGCACAACCAGGGCGCAACTAGGGCGC
>SZWC01008061.1:4309-15319 GCA_023375785.1 Penium margaritaceum
CCTTTTGAGCTCTAAGTGCTCAGGTCGTCACTTGAACCCGACCCATGATCTCCAAACTTTGGAAATCCATATCTCACTCAAACGGACTCCAAATCAAGTTCCGTAAAGTGCGTTAGAACCTGTGAAACATCCTATATGCAACTGTCATGCCAGATGATTTTTATCGAGCAACCTATTTTTGTCACTTTCTGGCACTCTCATATCCATCACTCTCTAGGCACAACGCCGCCAACCGACGGACAGAGCGCCAATAATCTGGGCCAAGACTGCCAAAGCTCTCCCAAGCCACCGTACGCAGCTGGTACCCCGGCTGCTGCACAAGGGTGGCCTTATAGTGCTTCGCCTTTGCGGCCTCCGCCGCCGAAAAACCCTGCTTCTCCTTCACCTTGTCTGACTCGGCATCGTGGTGACATCCACCACCCACACCGTACCCTGGGCCGAGTTGAACACAAGGACATCCGATCGGAGCCCCCTTGGCAACAACCCCTCCGGCTCCACCATCGCCCGGAGGGAATGCTCCCGGCAAATCTCCACCAACTCGTCTCGGATGGCATAGTGGACGCGAATAATCAGCCCAGATCCTGCACGACGCGTGACGTCCGCCGGTAGGAGCCCATGACCGCCATGGATGGAGAGGTATCCAAGCGGCAGACCCAGCCAAAGCTGGGCGTGGAGGCAGAAGTCGGCTAGGGCTAGGTAAAGGCGATCGCCAGGACCCACAGGGCTCGCCTGAAGCCAAAGAGCCGCACCACGGGACCCCACCGCCTAGCACCTCCGCACCATAGCATCACTTGCCTCCAGGAAAAACGCACCACCAACCATTTCCATTTCCCCCAGCCACTAGAGACGTTTGAAGTGGAAGAAAGCCGGGCAGAGCTGCTGATACAATCCCCACCCCGCGCACTAGCACAGGACCTCGAACGGGGGCAAGCATGCAACCATAGAAGCAGGCAGCTCCTCCACAGCCTCCTCACAAAGAGGGCACAACAACTCCACCTCATGAGCAACAGAGAGGTAGGGGCCAAAGAGGTCAAGAAGAGGCTGGAGCAAGGCCGTGGAAGAGCACATGTAGGCAAGGTGCTCCCTCGGCGCCGCGACGATAAACTCCATGCCCCCCGCATCAAATGGCAGCTGTTCCTGGAGCCTCGTCAAGCCATGCAGAGCGCCAACATGGGAGTCCAGCGGGGCCTCCACCACCCCCAGGACACCCAAGAGGATGCCCCACACTGCATAATCAAATCCCCGCAACACCCACAGCCAATCTGCATCAAGGAGACAAAGCGTGCACCAAGAATTTGGTCCAAAGCACAATGCGCAGGCAAGGCATCAGCTCAGCCGCCTGGGGATCCTCCGACCGCGGCAACACCTGCAGCCCACGAGTCCGGTCGCGTGACCACTCCTCCTCCCAGCTCTTCCAGAAGCATGCGGGCCCAACTAATCAGTCCAACACCTCCACCCCCTCCGTCGTCAATGGAATTGATGAAAACTGGGGCAGCCCTCAGGGTGGTGATCAGGCTCACCAAGAGCCGCCTAGGCAGGACCAACTGTTTGTGAGAGGGAGTTGCAAGTTACACAGACAGAAATTACGGAAATGAATGTAGGTTTTCAAAGAATGCGAATGTCTAAATTGACTCTTGAGCGAGAAATTATATTATCACAGCTTTCTAACAAGCCCTTATATGCCTCAATTGGCCTAAGGGGTCGCGCTTGACCTGAAGGCCAAGGTAGTAGCTGAGTTCTCCCATGTCTTTCATGTCGAACCTGGTAGCAAGGGATTGCTTCACATCGTCCAAAAGAGATTTGGAGTCAGGTGCAATGAGCAGATCATTAACATAGAGCAAGATGATGACCTGGCTTGCCTCTTGCATGTGCCCATAGAGTGCATGGTCAGCTTCGCTGCGCACAAGTCTAAGCCCAGCCAGCTGCACATCCATCTTGTAGTACCATGCTCGCGGTGCTTGCTTGAGGCCGTAAAGAGCCTTCACAAGCTTGCACACCTAATCCTCCTGTCCCTCCACCACATACCCCTCCTACTGCTCCATGAACACATCCTCCTTGAGGTCACCACTCAGAAACGTACAAGTCACATCCATTTGGTGCACCTCCCAGTCCATAGCAGTAGCAAGAGCGAGGATCGCTCGGATGGATGGGAACTTTACGATAGGTGCAAATGTGTCATTGTAATCCACACCCTCAGTCTGCACATACCCCTTTTGCAACCAGCCGTGATTTGTACCTAAGCACCTCACCATCCGCACCACGCTTGCGCCTGAAGATCCACCGGCATCCGATCACCCGGCTGCCACGTGAAGCTTCCTTGAGGGTCCTGGTGTCGTTCTTCATGAGCGCACCATACTCTTCGTTTGCTGTGGCACACCAATCTGCCGTCTCGGCGCTGCGCATGGCTTGAGCAAATGTGGTTGGGTCATCAGTGACGGTGGGGAAGAGGAGCTCGAGGCTAGAGGACTCCGTTGATGGTGGAGTGCTACATAGGTTAACCAGCTCCTTCAGCGGCCTGTGTTTGCTTGCGAGGTGCTCCGATCACCTCAGCGGCTCCCCACTGTCCTTTATACCTTTGTTGATGCGTGTAGACCGTCATGGAAGCCGCTGTACGTTGCTTTGTTGCTCCTCCTCATCAGATTTGGCTGCTGGTTGCTTCTCCTTCTTAGCTCCTTCCACCTCCTTGCCATTGCCGCTGTCACTGCCATCTTCCGCACCGTCCTCTTCTGCTACTAGAACTTCTCCCATTTCTGGTAGAAGTGCAAGAGCAAGTGGAACTACACACATAGGGCTCCAAGCCCAACCCTTCACATCCTCTTGGAAGACCACGTCACGACTGTGGATGATCTTGCGTGTAGCAAGGTTGTAGACGCGGTATCCCATGGTGTCGTAGCCAAGGAAGGCGGTCTTCACCGACTTTGCGTGCAGCTTGTTACGGCTGCCGGTAGGCACGTGCACAAATGCGCCACACCCGAAGACTTTCAGGTGCGTCACTGTTGGGTTGCGTCCCGTCCACACCTCCTTCGGTGTCATCAGTGGCACGGCGCACGTGGGACTCCAGTTTCGTAGGTACACGACAATGTTGACTGCTTCGGCCTACAAGGTTGGCGGGAGCTCCACGTCTTGGAGCATGCTGCGAACGCACTCCATAACTGTGCTGTTCGTGCGTTCAGCCACGCCGTTCAGTTACAATGTTCCAGGTGGGGTGACCTCGTGCTTGATCCCGCGACGCTTGAGGAAGGTGCAGATGTCGTTGGAGAGGTACTCTCTTCCACCATCGGTATGAAGCACCCTCAACCACCTGCCACTCTCATTCTTTGCAGCAGCAATCCACACCTTAAAAGCATCAAAGCACTCATCTTTGTCAGCCAGGAAGGACACCCACGTCTTCCTCGACTTGTCATCAAGAAACGTGACAAAGTACACCTTGCCGGAAAAGGATTGTGATGGCATGGGACCGCACAAACCAGAGTGAACCAGTGAGAGAAGCTCAGCCTCCCCCTTCCCTTCTCCCGTGAAAAAAACATGGGCTTGCTTCCCTTCAATGGAGCTCTCATAGGCTGATGCACCAGGCTGCTTCACCCCCTTGAGCTCCAGGCTGCGGACCATCTGCTGCATGGAGATGATGGCGCCAAAGCCGAGGTGACCGAGCCGGCGGTGCCACAGGCAGATGTCGTTTTTTTGCTCTCTAGCCGCTAACACTGAGTCAACTTCCTTCTCCGACGCCATGTAGAGGCGGTAAATACCGTCCTCCTTGTCCACTTTCGTAAGCACACACCCTGCACTTGCAGAGATGGTGCAGCCACCATTCTCAAAGCGATCCTACATGTCTTCGGAGATGAGGGATGAGACAGAGAGGAGGTTAGCTGCCAGCGTGAGAACATGGAGCACTCCCTTTACATGACGTTCCACATGCTTACCCTCAACGGAAGCACAAAACACAATCTCACCCTTCCCAACCGCCATTTACACATGATTGTTTCCCATGTACACCCGATGAGACTCGATGGCGGTGTAGATGACAAACCACTCCCGGCGGCACATCATGTGTCGCGTGGCTCTCGAGTCGATGATTCAGAACAAGACGGTGTTGTCGGAGATGTGCACGACTCGGATGGTGGTCACGAATCCACTCTCCCAATCTGTTGCATTCGCGAAAACGTCCTAATGCTTTTGTGCTCCCACTCCAGCCGGAAGATCCGCCTTCTTCTTCGGCATTCGCGCGCCCAATGGCCCGGCTTCTTTCAGCAGTGGTAGTTCCCCTTCTTCTTTCCTCCTCCACCGTTGGCCCTGGTTGGTGCAGCACCACCCCCATGACCAGAGTTGGTGATGAGAGAGACATCCAGTCCGCTTCCGCCCTCCTCTTCCTTGCGCCGCTCCTCCTCAAACAGCAGACTTTCCTCCACATCGTTGAGGGAGATCTTGTTACTACGCTGGTTCAAGGCAACAATGAGAGGAGTTTAGCTGCTAGAAAGGCCAGAGAAGATGGTTAGCATGAGCACACGCTCCTTGACAGGGTCCTCAATTGGAGCAAGCTGGTCAGAGAGAGACTCCACCATGTTGATATAATCAATCATGGATCCAGACTCATCCATCTTCACAGTGTGAAAGTGACGACGCAGCTGCATGTTCATGAGGATTGACTTGGAAGCATAAGTGACCATAAGCGTTTTCCAAACCACCTTTGGCGTGAGGATGCCACGGACGAGGAGTTGCTGACGTTTGGCGAGGTGGAGGTAGATAGTTGCGAGGGCGCGGTCACGCTTCTCGCGGTAGGTACGGGCCTCGCCAGGAGAGAGGGAGCTTTCTGCTGGTTCTTTCTCCTTCTCATACACCTGACTCCAGAGACCCTTCTCCATCAGCACCATCTTCATGTTGTTGCTCTTGTTGAAGAAGTTCTTGCCTTCGAACTTGGCGATGTTGACACCGGCCACCACAGAAGCGGATATCGCCATGGTGGTACAACGTTTAGTCCACAAACGGCTCTCTCAAACAATAGGGTACAAGGAATGCCTCAAAGATGAGACAAAGCCTTGTTCTAGCTCTAATACCACTGTTGAAAACTGGGGCAGCCCTCAGGGAGATTATCAGGCTCACCAAGAGCCGCCTAGGCAGGACCAACTGTTTGTGAGAGGGAGTTGTAGGTTGCACAGACAGAAATTACGAAAGCGAATGTAGGTTTGCAGAGAACGCGAATGTCTGAATAGACTCTTGTGAGAAATTATATTATCACAGCTTTCTAACAAGTCCTTATATGCCTCATTTGGTCGAGGGAGCACTGAGATAAACTCTGTCAAAGTCCATCCTCTAGCACACTTTCCTAGCCTAGCGGGATGAGCGGTAGTCACCTTGTCACACATGAGAATTATGCCTCACACCACGTGGACAACCAACAATCATGGTCTGTACTTTCTATGAAGTTTCTTGAAGGTTCTCCAGTTGGCTTTTCTCCTTGAAGGCCGCTCTCAGCCGTCCTGGCCAATAATCCTGACGCCTTTTGTGCTCAAAGTGCTCAGGTCGTCACTTGAACCCGATCCATGATCTCCAAACTTTGGAAATCCATATCTCACTCAAACGGACTCCGAAATGAGTTCCGTAAAGTGCGTTAGAACCTGTAAAACATCTTCTATCAGATGTCATGCCAGATAATTTTCATCGAGCAACTTATTTTTGTCACTTTGTGGCACCCTTACATCCATCAGGAATCCCCGCCAACACACCACGAAGGGCATACCCTATCTGCCGCCACAGAAGACACTTCTACAGTTGCACATCAAGCCCCTGGCTGCGTTCCACCCGAATCATGACAGATAAGCACGTAGCCAAGGCTTCCGGCTCAGCGCAAATCGTGGTATCATGCTGGAAAGCGCCTACATGCCCCAAAGCAGCACCCTGGAGGCCACGCGACTTCTCTGGCCCCGACTCCAAGACTGGCAGCAGAGCCAAGTGGAAGAGCACCGTCCCCATCAGGTTCCCCTGCCCGACCCTGCACTGGTTCTCTTGGACGGCCGGGGCACCGAACCCGAAGAAGATTAGCTGCCCAGGGGACGAGTAGAAATGCCACAAGAAGGGCCCCCAAGAGCTGAGACCCCTATCACACACCGCCTCAAACACACAATTCCACTCAATCTCATTGAAGGCGTTGCAGATGTCGAGGCACAAAAGCCAAAACAAAGGGCCGAAGATGGCGCGCACCCCTCTCACCAGCAACGCCGCCCTCTCTGACATGCCCACCCTAAAGTGTAGAGGTTGCAACACTTTCTTTGTCTCCTCCTTATCCCGCAGCAGTAGGACCCGTCCAACCAGCCTGAACATTGCCTCGCCCACAGCAATGGGAGGAACACCCTCCTCCTCGGTGTCCCCCTTGAGCAAGGGCATAAGGCAGCTGCGTCCCAGGAATGTGGTAGCCTCCCTCGGCAGCACCCCAGCAAGGATGAGACAAACCACGGCTGTCAAGGACTCCGGCCCACCCGGGATATCAAGGATGAGGTCACGAAGCATATCACAAGTCAGCCCCCTTGGGCCGGCCCCCAAGCCCCGCGGCGCCTCCCGTAAGGCCTCAACAACCATATCCTCCCTGACCGCATCAAGGAGAAGGCCCTCCAGAGGAACAAATGGGGCAATCACAGGAGCCAACGGGGACAATGACGGGGGATGACGCTCTTGGAGAGCTCAACAAGTGCACTCTGTCCCAGCTATTGGAGGACGCGAAGAAAGCATGTCCACCCCCCGGCCTGGAGCACCCCGTTGCACCATGCGAACTGCACGCCTCCACTGCCCCTCCTCTGTTGTGAGCCGCTGCGCTGATGGTAGCCAGGTCGTAGGCCGCACCGGTGGAGCCGGACGCAACGCCAACCTGGTGGCTTCCATGGCGTCCTCCATGAGCCCCACCCAGTCACCTTGCACAAGAACGATCTCATGCTTAGGACGTGTGCGGCCCTGCCCCTGCTGACGAGCGGGCCCGTGCTCCTGCTCGTGCTCCCTGGGTGTCACTGTCCGACAAAGTAAGATCTGAATGTGGAGGAGTAGCCACCGAACACGCAGGGTATCAGCATTGAGGGACGGCCCCACCACCGAGGACAGGCAACGTTGAAAAATAGCCGCCACAGGACGTCGCGGCTCCCCATACACACGCCGCTGAACAGCACGCGCCGAGATAAGAGTGGATAGTAAGTCACTCATAGGGTCCACCAACACCCCGCCAAGCCGCTCCCAACATACGCCAGCAACACTCTCCCATGCCGTGCAGATGAGGAGGTCCTCGGCTGGCCGCTCAGCCCCACCTGCCTCTAGGAGACCCTCTAAGCCCCCCCTGACCAGATCGGCGGCATCGAGCAGGATTGCCCCACCCAAGCGCCGCACCTCCTTGGGTACACCGGCAACAACGACCTGCCCTGGCGCCGCCAGTGCAAGCCCCAATTTGGACAGACGGTCGGCGATTGAGTTCTTCTCCCAAGGGATCCACTGGAACGACGTCTGCTGGATGCCCCGTGTGGCCTCCAGGATCTCATCGTGGCAGCGCCGAAGATGGTCCATATTGATCCTGTATTGGCCCTGGAGCTGGTTGACCACCAGCTGAGAGTCCCCCACAAAAAGCACATGCTGCAGCCCTGCCTCTTGCGCCAGGAAAATTCCCAAGCATACCGCCGCATACTCTATCTCGTTGTTTGTGGATGGGCTCTCCAGGCACAGTCAAGTAGAACGCACAACCACCCCGTTGGGATCAAAAAGCACCGCCCAAGTGCCACCCATACGAGGACCACGCATGTTAGCGGCACCGTCAAAGAATATACAGGAGGGAGGAAGAGCCGGCGGCGGGGGAGGGGTTGGTGGGAGAGAGGGGCGGAAGGCAAGGGCGGAAGAAGATGGGGGAGACAGAGGGGTTGGCGGTGTCGACGACAACGGCGAAGGTGGCGTGGGAGACAGAAGAGGCAGAGGAGGAGGAGGTGGGGGAGGCGGAGGAGGCAGAGGAGGCGAGGGAGAGGGAGGAGAGAGAGGAGGTGGAGGAGTTGGAAGGGGTCGAGGAGGACGAAGCGGAGGGGGTGGGGGAGGTGGATGAGGAAGAGGTGGAGGAGGTGGAGGAGGTGGAGGAAGTGGAGGAGGTGGAGGAGGTGGAGGAAGTGGAGGAGGTGGAGGAGGTGGAGGAGGTAGAGGAGGTGGAGGAGGCGGAGGAGATAGAGGAGGGGATGGGAGGCTGGGTGGTAGGGGGGGGGGGGAGAGGGGTTGGGGGAAGGGGTAGGAAGGGGGTTGGGGAGGGGGGTGAGAGAGGGGGTGGGGGAGAGAGGAGGGGACAGGGCAGGGGAGGGGGCAGGGGAGGGGGGGGGGGGAGCGAGTGAGGAAGAGAGGAGACATTGAAAGCTTCTCACATTGTGATTGTTGATGAAGCATAGCATTGCCTCAGTGCACCCTCACACCCTTGGTCACATAACAGCATTTTCAGCTCCTACAACCTTGCCTCCCTCTGGCAAGGCCATAAGATGTACCAGCCGGTGTACGCCACACGCTACAGCAAGCGCTCGTCTTGTACCACAGTTAAATCGGCGTGGCCTTCATCAAGGAGGAGGAGGTGAATGCCACGTGGGCCGAGACTAAGGTGGTGGGTGGACCCAACGACAAAGGGGATATGTTCTTGCAACAAGGCAAGCCTAGCAACCTGCTGCCCATCTCTTTTGCAAATGGGCAGGAGGAAAGGTTTGCTAATGGAGTGGTGCACCCTCTGGATCTCAGCCTTATTACCAAGGCGCAACACAATGGTCATTATGTGCTTTCTCACTGGCTACAGTGTGCCAACGTGCTGATATCTCCGTGCGAGAGGGTCTGCGCTGTGACGTGAAAGATGCTCAACAATGATGGTGTGGAGAACAAGAACTGTGGCTCAGATGCACATCTGCAACTTAGTCACATATGGCCAAAGACGTGACGACATTCCTCGCATTGACCGCAGAACCAGAAATGGACGGCGGAAGCAGTTGCTGCTCATCTTGCACCGAGTGGTGCTGGATTCCATGCATTGGCAAAAGAATCCTGCCCTGTCGGTCGTCATGGTCTGAAGTACAATCCGGCAAGTAAGCACTTCAGCCATCAGAAGGGGTGCCGAGAGGCGCTGGACTGGATGTTGACGACTGGCACCGAGTCCCATTCTCTGTCCACTGTGAAGTTATGATGCATGACGAAATGGGATGGAAAGCAACAGAAAAGAAAGTAAAATGCTGTTGAAATAAGGGGCAGGAGGTCTGGTCCTCCAAGTTGGGATCCCCTTGCTAACTTGGCAATTAGGCTCATCGTTGAATGACTCAATCTGAGGGGTCCAAATTTCAAATTCAGACACAAAAAAAACAACTGTTTGTCCATTCTGAAACTTCCACTGTGACAAGGACTGAATCATGCAATCCTGAGGGAAGAAAAGCGCCATCATTGTGGACATTGTTACAAATCACAGACGTTGACCTTAAGTTTGGCTCTTTCCTACTTCAAGTGCAAAGTTGGAGGTCTGTTTTTGACGGAGCCATTTCAGTCAGTAAACATTTAACAGCACGACTTCCATGATTTTCCTCCCTCCCCAGGTCACAGCATGACAACTCAACATTGGGGTATGCTCGGAGGAACTACACCATAAGTCACCCTCAGAAGCCATCCTACTGGCCTTGTGGTAGAGAAGTGCATTGGAGTATGTGCCTCCACTTGCCTCCAAGTTGTCAGAGTTCAATCATCTCTCCCATTACACAATGCCCACACTTCATAGTGATCAGCCCTGTCTCCCCCCCCCCCCCCCCCCATGTGTTTTCTTCTTTTCTTTTCAAGCAGGTGTGCAGTGTGCCTGAACGATTATGTGGTGGGCGAAATGTTGCGACCAATCCCAGTGTGTGGCCATTTCTTCCATGTGAGCTGTGTCGAAGACTGGCTGGGACGTCACAACACGTGCCCCATCTGCCGCGCTTCATTCACCACTGTCTCTCCTGCGGTTCCCGCAATCAATCCCACATCGCATCATTCCGATACCACCTTCTACGGCCCCAATGAAGCTCATATTATCACCCAATTGCAGCCATAGGATCCAACCTCATCTGCATCCGACACATGTGACACATCTTCATTTTCATGCTCATGCTGATTCAAGCTGTCCTACTATATCCAGCTGGCCTAGACGTATCGTCTAAAGCAATTTGAGGTCCTGTAAGATTTTGTTGTATGTTGGTTTTGATTGGAAAACAAATCTAATTCAACTAAAGTGACATCATTTGTTGAATATAATGCAACACCTTCTCCGCTTTCACTCTAGGTCCTACTCTGCACCACTGTGTCTGCAGATAAAGTTGATCCTCAAGGAAAATGGAAGTCAAAATATAGTGGTTCACAGTGGTCAGCTTTGTGTGAACGCCTCTGAGGAGTTTTTATGTGTGTGCACATGATTTTTTGTATGCTGCAAGGGTTCATGCATGCACTTATTGCGCGCTGCTAGGGGCTCCAAAAAGACAATAAGACATCAGGGGTCAGCAGAAAGGCTGAACAATTGGTGATTGACCCAAGGATAGGGCCCCTGCACACACGTCAATGCAGGGAACCTCCTTCATTGTTGCTTGACACAGGAGCTCACATCATTGCTTTCTGAACGTGCAAATGCACTTGGGCATGAAGATTTGTGGAGTGGAAAGGATTCAACAGAATGTTTTGTCACTTTTTGGTTACTTGGTAACCAGGCTTCCCACCGGCGTGAAGTTTGTGGGCTTTCTGGTGAAAGAAGCTGAGAGATTTAAGCTTTACCTCTTTCCTCTTGTTTTCCAGGTTCTACTTGCTGTGCACAATTTGCTTGCATACTTTGAACAGTTGACTCACCAAAAACGGATGTCTCACCACGGGATTGCAGTCCATAGAATTTTCTTTGTAAGTCATGCTACTCTGCTTGGGCTTTTTCTTCCCGATTCCCAGTTAGAGCATCGTCCCTCAACTAGCCGGTAATGCAGCTGGAACCGGCAGCACAAGCTGTTGGGGGGGGGGGGGGGGGGGGGGGGG
>SZWC01008061.1:46618-58261 GCA_023375785.1 Penium margaritaceum
ATTAATTGATTGTAAGGTTGTAAAGTGCAATATGCAAAGACCATGTCAGCTTGCAAGTACGAAATGCCAATTATGGAAAATGCACTGGATCACATACTACACATCTCCCCCCCCCCCTCTACCTGCTCACTCTGAAACCCCCCCCTCTACGTGCAACTACTCCTAAATCCTCCATCCAACAGAACCACCCCCCGCACCACTAGTCCTCTTCATCACTAGAGAGCACCTCCACATAGGGGGGTGCCTCTCTTCCATTCACTGCTGCCGCTGCCTCTGCTGCATCACCCTCCCGAGATGCATCCTCAGCAGCTGCTGCCGCAGCACGGCAGGCATGTGCCGCTGCTGCCACCTCAGCCGGTGTAGCAGCTGGCGGGTTCGTGCACGAACAGCGGGTGTGGCCACGGTATCCACACGCCGTGCACAGGCGGTTGGCTCCCTCCCTATGCCAGCGCTCACACCGGGCACTCCTTGGCCGACCACGCCCCCGTCGAATGCCTGGCGGGTTCCACCCCTCCAGGGCGTACTGGAGGGTGCGGATGTTGAAGCCGGGGACTACGGGTTCGTACGTGTGACGCCACGCTGCAAGGGAGAGGGTCTGCGCCACAAACAGTTCAGGGTTTTGCCCAGACACAAGGAGAACCGCACATGCATGCACGCATGGGAGTTGGTACTCCTGAAAGTTGCCTCAAGCACAGATGCGCCGCGTGCAGTCCACAGCACGCGGCACTTCACTGTTGGGACCACGAGCAGTGCCGATGAGGGCACTGCTCGGTGTGAAAACATAGACGCGTGACTCAATGACATTGTTCAACAAGCGTGCGGCAGCGACGGGGGCAAGCGTGCCAACAGCAGCGTTCGCAGCATTGCGGCGGGTGACAAACATGCGTTGCGTGAATTTGTACAGGGCAACAAAGCAGAACACCGGGTACATGTGTCGGGCCTCGCGGATGCGCGCGTTCAGGCTTTCCAAAGCGTTTGACGTTGTATGGCCGCCACGTGGCAGAGGGAAGTGCAGCCGCGACCATGTCTCTTTCGGAATGCCGCCTTCACTGCCGCTCCCCAGAACGTAGCGCACGGCCGGAGCACTCACTGCCTCAAGCTGAGCGGCTGCGCGTGCCCACTCTCCTTCGGTCCGCGCGTGTGCGAGACGCCAAAAAGCGTGAGCCGCGGCTCTCCCACACCTTGACTTCACGTTCTCGGTCAGATGCCATGCACAGGCCGCGTGAGCTGCTTCTGTGAGCTCCTCCTCCACCGCATTCTGCAACCCACGATCCCGGTCCGATATGACCACCGCTCCGGCGACCGTGGCCGACGGGTATGCTTCCTTCAGCTGGGCGCAAAACCAAGTCCAGTTGTCTTCGTTCTCCGCCGAGACCAATGCTCACGCCATTGGAAAGGCGAGGTCATTGGCATCAAAGGCCTGTGCAATGAGCAGCACTTGAGAAAAACCGTTCTTCAAGAACGTGCCGTCGAAGGTCATGATCCGACGGACAAGACCACAGGCCTTCCAGCACGCGCCGGGAGCGCAGAAGGCACGTTTGAAGCGATGGTCCTCGTCCTCTTCGGCGACCACCTTCGACTCCGGGTCAATGCGCAGAATCTGCAAAGGCATGAACGAAAAGGAAAAAACATTGAGTACGTGCACAAAAAGTGACCAGCAAGTGGACAACAAAACACAACACGAAGAGAGCATCGCAACACCATGTCCCACGAGACCACCCACCCAACCGCAACACCATGTCCCACGAGACCACCCACCCAACCGCAACACCATGGCCCACGATACCACCGACCCAACCGCAAAAACATGTCCCACGAGACCACCCACCCAACCGCAACACCATGTCCCACAAATTTTCACCCATTGGAACACATGAAATACTCACCTCCTGTACTACTGCCGGGAATAGCACCCGGGAGAGCGACAGCTCTCCCATGACATCTTGTTGCGAACGGTTGCAAGCGCACCAAACAGCCTGGTAGCCCACAGACTCCCCCGTGAGCGCATGAACGACCGCCTGCAGAGTGGAGATACTGGACGTCACGTCCTCGGCCAGCGTGCCCCGCACGTGACGTAGGACCCATGCCCCAGTGCGTGCGGGGCTCCCTCGTGCATCTCCAAGGTTGCACTTGTGGTCATCGTAGAACAACGGAACGACGACGTTGCCGTGCCTCCGATGGAGTGATGCGCGCAGTGTCCAGCCGCATCCGTGGTGACGTGCGTTTCAGCACTTCACCACGATTTTGCCCGGCTCGCTTCTGGCCCACCACAGCGGCATGCGCCGACGTACGGCGTAGTCTTCGACGGCATGCCGACATGCCGCCATGGTGGCAAACGCCATCCCACCCGGGAAGATGTCACCAGCGATATCTTCCTCGTCGATGACATATGGCTCCTCTTCATCCGAGGATCCTGCGCACAGAAAAAAACCGTACGTCAGTGACATGCCGTCCCATGACAGCGCGGCGTTGCCGTCTCAACCATTCCACTGGACTCATAGGAACCTACCCGCCGGTACTTCACGCTGATGGCGCGAGTTTGGCGGAGGAGCCACACGTCTGTTGCGAAGGCGGCCGGGGCCGCTCCCTGCCACGGAATTGAATGCATTCAACAAATTGCCAGCCGCTCCAAGTGGACGGCCTTCGACGTCTGTCCGTGCCCGCCGAAGACCTAGGGGTGAAGAACCGGGCGAACGTAGATGGATGGCTCGGTACACATTGTATGGCACGTAACGTTGAGGTGCAGAACGCGCTTCAGCATAGGCCTCCATGGTAGACGAGCGCGTGAGGTGTGTGCGACTGTGTGAACGGTCCTCGACTGAAAACACATTAAATATGTGCACCGTACACACATAAGCAACGGCATACTCACCAAGGCGTCAGTCGAGGCGGCCAACAGAACGAGTGCAGGTGAGCTGAGGCGGTGCCGAAGGTAGGAAGCGACAGCGGGCCACTGAGGTGCACTTGCATGGCACAAGATTGCAGGTTGGTAAAAGGTGAGAACCGCGATTTTGCGACTAAGTGCAAGGAGCCTCGTGCAAGCGCACGTAAGTTGCATTGTATTCACTCTACATGGAAGGTACTGTCTCACTCTTGAGACAATGTATGCCGAAACGATGAAACCCTACGTAGGGCCGTGGGAGCCGAAACCCTAGGTCGACACCTACAGCTGCGTACGTTCCTCGTGGCCATCCGTCGACAACCAGCGGCAAGCCCTCTTGGAGCGCACGCGACCTAGGACCCCGTTCGATTGAGGTAACGTGAAAACCATGACGTATGCGGTATTGTGAACCATTCCCCAAACTTTACACGAATACCATCGCAAACCCATCGAAACTACATTTGGAAAGAGTAACGTAAATTTCTCTCACTAATGTGTACTTTTCACCGACCGATTAGCGAAAAAACCTGTCGTGCCATGCTACATCGATACAAATATTGCCGACACTTTCGTAAGTCAGCAGGCGGGAATCCAAATGCTTAAGAAGTGTGTGTGAAAGCATTGAAACATGAATACTCAAGAAGTTTCTTAAAATTCTCCATTTTTTTCAATGCATGTAAGGACATTTCATGGTAGCTTCTGATATGGGAAAATGTGGTATCCACTGTTTGATGAGTGTGTGAAATTGGGTTGATTGGTCCTAAACGATTCCCCCTTCAATTGCCAAAACCCAAGCAGATGTTGTTTATTCTTGATGCTTCTGGAGACAATCTGTAGGCTATACATCTACTCTTTTTTCTTCCACTCACTGGTCTTGTTTCCTCATTCTATGTTTACTGGTCAAGAACCAAGAATTTGGGGTTCTTTCCCGGTGCTTTCGAAGACCATCCACAGTCTTTTCCTTTACACCCTTTCCCTCCCACATTGTCAGCTAACCCTGTGGTCAAAACCCGGGTATGAGCGATTCTATTGCCGTGTCCTGGGCGACCTTCATGGCATCGCCTACAGTACCATTGCCGGGATGGGAATGGACACCACCCTATTGGAAAAAATCATTATATGGGCCACCTTCCATGTCTTACACAGCCCTATAGTGGTTGCGCACATCAGCTCCAACTGTTCTTCCACCCTCCCCCCAGTTGCCTCTTTTGAGTTCGGACCAGCTGGTCAACCACCATTCCCATACTTCTGCTGCCTCTTAGTCAACAAACTTGTCCCATTGGCTGTGACCACCAACCGTCCCTTGCAGTGAGGGTATTGGTTTTGGGTCTGGAGGTCACCAGCGTGATTCNCTCCAAGTGGACGGCCTTCGACGTCTGTCCGTGCCCGCCGAAGACCTAGGGGTGAAGAACCGGGCGAACGTAGATGGATGGCTCGGTACACATTGTATGGCACGTAACGTTGAGGTGCAGAACGCGCTTCAGCATAGGCCTCCATGGTAGACGAGCGCGTGAGGTGTGTGCGACTGTGTGAACGGTCCTTGACTGAAAACACATTAAATATGTGCACCGTACACACATAAGCAACGGCATACTCACCAAGGCGTCAGTCGAGGCGGCCAACAGAACGAGTGCAGGTGAGCTGAGGCGGTGCCGAAGGTAGGAAGCGACAGCGGGCCACTGAGGTGCACTTGCATGGCACAAGATTGCAGGTTGGTAAAAGGTGAGAACCGCGATTTTGCGACTAAGTGCAAGGAGCCTCGTGCAAGCGCACGTAAGTTGCATTGTATTCANCCTCCCCCCAGTTGCCTCTTTTGAGTTCGGACCAGCTGGTCAACCACCATTCCCATACTTCTGCTGCCTCTTAGTCAACAAACTTGTCCCATTGGCTGTGACCACCAACCGTCCCTTGCAGTGAGGGTATTGGTTTTGGGTCTGGAGGTCACCAGCGTGATTCAGATGGATCCCTAGAGGATTAAGGATTGGTCGTCGGGCCTTCCAGTCCAGTAGGATGGTACTTTTACTGAGGATTGGCAGCATTTCACGATTCCTTGTGTATTGGCTCACTCCTTGGGCCGTGCGCGATAAAATGTTGTTGTCAAAGAAAACGTCACCGCATTTCACATCTCGTCATCTTCTTATGTGTTGAGTGGTTTCTGGATCCTCGATTCAGGAGACACTCTTCATATGAAATTGTTGCGTCTTGCATTTGTGTCCCTAGGGCGTGTGGGGACATCCAATCTATAAGCACGGGTTAGGCCAAATGTTTCATTTTCCAGGTTATTCGTGTTGTGCGGTTTGTTTGCCTTACAGGCAATGTATTCTTGCTTGAAGTATTGTATGTTCTTGAGGTGAGTCTGTTGGCAGTCACTACCCTTGATGATTAGGGTATAGATTTTGTTGCGTATCATGGCATTCATACTGAACTTTTGCAATCATCTGCATTAATTCATGGCATTTTTTTCACAAGTTGTACTTCATGCCCTTCTTGTATCCAATCCTCCCACCGTTGCCACCACTCAGGTGCATGTCATTGCTTTGCTCTCGCCTGAGCATACAATTTTTCCTCATCACCAACTTTGCCACGTGAGCACCATTTCTATTCATAGGTTTCTACATCATGAGCATGCAGCTGGTTTAGATTCATCCTCCCTATAACACCCACTACTTGGAATGCATGAAAGGTAAGATTTATTGTTCTCCCTTTCCAGTGTCCACATCCCGCACCCATCATCCTCATGCCCTTTCCCATGCTCATATCATGGAGGCATTTATGATCAATCTCCTCAGTGGAATCAACATATCCTTTTCATGACTAGTGACTATTTTTGCCTCCATTGTACTGTCCCCCTCTTTCTGAAGAGGGATGTTGGTCCCACAATAGAATCTTGGCTCATCAAGGCAGAAAGAGCCTGCCAGCACTAGCTGTGGGTATTTTTCTCCGGTTGTAGTAACGTTTTAACTTGTCACAGCCTGTGTTCCTACGTTGATTGGATTTCAATGTCATCCATCCCCTCCCTATAGGGAGGG
Source organism: Penium margaritaceum (assembly GCA_023375785.1). Taxonomy (NCBI): domain Eukaryota; kingdom Viridiplantae; phylum Streptophyta; class Zygnematophyceae; order Desmidiales; family Peniaceae; genus Penium; species Penium margaritaceum. Next base: position 52,529 of record SZWC01008061.1, read on the forward strand.
GATGGATGAAATTGAACCCCTCCGCAGAATGACATATCTGAATGCTAGAAGTGGACCTTCGTTGATGAGGTCCCTACACTTCTTGTCTAATTCGGCCTGTCTGGGCGTTTTCTTATGAGGCCATGAAGTACACGACATTGGTGTGGAATCTAGTTCCTCATGGATCACTTCCACACCACATCACCCAAAACAAACAACGGTACAGCCGTAATGTCCACCTGTCCCTCGCTCAAGTTTGGGAGAGCATTGCTTGAATTTGGCTCCATGATGTCCAACGTGACACAAAGCTTTGACCTCACAGCTGTCGTTTCCCATTCCTCTATGCCTTGCCATAGTCCAAAATTTTCCATTTTCAGGAACTCGAGTTCTGGCATGCCATTAAGTTCATTCATGGATAATGACCTCCTAAGAATACACTCTTCATGCAATGTACATGTTCAATGTATGTCTTAGGAAGTTTCACGATACCTTTGTGGAAGGTTACGTCACAATTTAAGTTTTTAATTCTGTTCATAAATATAGTGATGTATTTGTATGCTTAAACACAAGATCGTTTTTGGAAGTTTTGTAGTAAAATCGGTAACAGTTCATTAAAACCATGTCTAGTTTTCACAAATGTTGGATATGGGGTGCCAAAAAACGTGACCAAAGTGGGTTGCTCGATAAAAATCATCAGGTCACAAAATTGAATAGAGGATGTTTTTCTGGCTCTGTAGAACTTTACGGGACTTGATTCGGAGTCCGTTTGAGGGAGATATGGATTTTCAAGGTTTGGTGGCAATGGGTCCGGTTTAAGCGACGGGTCCTGCACTACCAGCACCAATGACAACAATCATTGGCCAGGGAGGTTTGGAGCGGCCTTCAAGGTAGAAAGGTGGTAGGAGGACCTTCAGGGAGCTTCAAGGAAGGTCCCCACCAAGATTATTGGTTGTGCACATGGCAGGGATGGTAATTCTCTTCTGTGAGAGTGTGACTGCCGCTCATCCCGCTAGGCTAGGAGTGTGCTAGGAGGTGAACTTTGACAGAGTGGTTCTTCCAGCTCCATGTGCCAAATGAGGCGTACTTAGGATTGTTAGAAAGCTGTGCTAATTCAATTTCTCATTCAAGGGTCGATTCAGACATTCGCGTTCTTTGCAAACCTACATTCGCTTCCGTAATTTCTGTCTGTGCAACCGGCAACTCCCTCTCACAAACAGTTGGTCCTGCCTAGGCGGCTCTTGGTGAGCCTGATCACCTCCCTGAGGGCTGCCCCAGTTTCCATCAAAACGTTCATTTAGAGTTAACTGGAAAAGACATACATATAACTGGAAAGAGAACTTGGCCAAACAAGAACTCACCCAATGTCACGTTCCAGGGTTTTGGGTTTTTTTTTTTCTTGCCTGGGCTCCAACTAGGCCGCGCGGTAGCGGAGCCCAGAAGATTCCATTATATTATAGGGGGATATCTCATACCCCCCACTCACACGAATCGCAAACCTATAAGTCTCAATCAAACCCATACTCAAATGACACCCCGGGTTGTGGGTTTTTTTTGCTTGCCGGGGCTCCTGCTAGGCCCCACGGTAGCAGGGCCCAGAAGACTCCCTTTTATTCCAGGAGGGATTCTCGTACCCTCCCACTCACATGACTCACAAAACACTAACTCTCTTTGAAAATTTTCCATTGTTGTACATCGGCAGTCAGGATGTGTAATTTGGAAATGATGTCTGAATGCATATGTTTTTTTTTTTTTTCTCCACTTAAACAGGATACACTGACCAGATACACTTTACTAATACACTCTAGAATTTNGGGGGGGGGTGGGGGGGGAGGGGGTCCCGACTACATGGTGCCCGTTATGTAGTCAAACTTCCTCACCTTTCAACATCTCCTATCTTTCAACGATCATCAATCGTCTCTTGTCAATGATCAATCGCTGATCATTGCCTATCGGTGGTCGATCAAGATCCTTGACTGTCAGTGGTTGATTGTTGAACATGAAAGTTTGGCGGTCGATGAGCGGAGATATATTAGTGCATTTTTTTTCCATCACATGAAATAAATACAACTTCCTGCTGCACTTTGCTGATACACTCTACCCTTCTGGGTGAGGGGGGGTGAAACCTGGATCCTGTGCTGCCCCCCCCCCCTCCCCCCCTCCAAAACTACATTGTATTGGGCTAGTGTACATGGTCCATGTATGTCATGGACCTGTAAGAAATACACTAGTGTACATGACACACTAGTGTACAGAAATAGTTGGCATACAATACATGCACCAGATACACTGCTCCAATGCGATTGAGGGTTTGGGGGGGGAGAGGTGGGGAGGACGGGTTCCGCAGTTTGTTGCAGATAAAAAAAAAAAATTGAGTAATTGCAAGACTACGCCCAACAAGAGCTCTGATTCCGTTAAAAGTAAAAAAACCGAAAAGTAAAAATCCGATTTACAAACAAGTCCATGCGAAATGTTTGAATACATATGTACGTCTATTGTAGGGTTCAACCAGAATTCCATATCATTTATTCTTTTTGCTGTTGAATCATAACATACGATTCCCAACGCACAGGTATAACATTCAGATCTTCCATGTGAACAGAAGATGACTAACGCTTAAGACAACTTCATGGAAATTTCCCAATCATACCTACCTAATACACTGAATGTGCCATGTATAAAATGGTCACAATTAACTAGACCTCATTAAGTTGTGTGAGGATTTCCTTTTGAAAATAAAGCTTACTCATGACAATTTCCATCACGTCCACTCTCTTTTCATAATATTGTGTGCTAAGGTTAGCTCCTATGCTGGATGGAAATCTGGCAGTCTTCCTCTCCTATCAATATCTCCCGTGTCACATACATCCCTGTCTACGTTGGTCTCTGCACCCACGTCTGCATCACTCCCTACATTGCTGCCAGAATCATCATCCACATCATCAGCACCTGCATCATCACCGATGTCACTGCCTGAGTCAATGTTAGCATCTCCACCCACATCAGCACTTGAATCGCTACCCACGCCGTCACCTGGTGCTATGTCCACATTATTGCCTACATCATCTCTTGCATCATCATCTACTTGACTGCATGCATCATTATTTGACACACATGCTCTACAGACTGCTTTCATACTGGTAACTTCAGATGCAAACCCAATAGCAACTTCACATTCATCTTCCCCTTCTCTGTTGAGTCGCCCCCCTGGCAGCCACCTTCCTCCCTTGCAGTCTTATCGTACTCGTTACTCTGTCTTGGCCCAATCAGCTTGTCCATCCATCAGGACTGATGCCCCTGCTCCCACCACTGGCCCTGACGCACTTGGGCTGGCCGCCGCTGTGATCCAGCCCAATGTAGTGCTTGTCTATTTCCTTATTGCCTATTAGTTTTACTGCACTATCGCGGCTGCTGAATCCCATGCAGCCACATGCACTTCCGCGGCAGCCACCACTCTTGCAACACGTGACTCAAGTGTTCTCTTGCCTGAGAAAGACACTATGCACCAGGCCCCCTCCGCTCTGGGTGCGGTTCTCTAGGAGCAGACCATGAGCGAATAGCTAGATTCCATCATGGAACATGGATTGTACAGGAAATGGTAGCCACCATCTGGGTGCAGGCCCATAGACACCAAGTGGATCTTTTACCAAAAACACAAAGTGGATGGCTTTCTTGAGTGGTACAAAGCTCGCCTCACGGTCAAGGCATTCTCCCACGTGCTTTGCATGGAATTTGATCCTACATTTTCCCATGTTGGGAAGTACACCATCGCCAAGGTGCTTTTGAGTCTGGTGGCTCAACATGAATGGGAGCTGCATCTGATGGACGTAAACAACACATTCTTGAACGGATTATTCAAGAAGGAGTTTTACTTAGAGCAACGACCTGGTTTTGACGGAGGCACACACCAAGTCTGGTTCCTCCGCAAGGTTGTGTACAGGTCAAAGGATTCTCTGTGCTATTATAATCTTGATATCTTTGCCACTGTATAGAGAGGTGAACTTCCACACAACATTGTCCACCCTGGTTTCTTTGTGAGCAATTTGTTAGCATCCTTCGTCCCAATCTTTCTAAACATTGACGATCTCTTGATTGCCTATCCAGATCCTCAGGATTTCAAGGACGTGAAGGCGCTCCTCCACTCTGCATACAAGATGAAGGATCACAGTTATGGCCTTCAACAGCAAGTGCTGCAAGTGCACCAAGCAGGGAATGTTTTCACCCCAGAGGAATATTCTGTAGACTTGTTCGTTGTTGTTCCCCATGCCTCCACGCTCATGATGCCAATAGGGAAGAGTTCTTGCTAGGAGATAATCCTTTCCTGCTGTGGATGCCTTTTAATGGCATATTGCACCTCCAGATTGTGGGGTCTCTAATGTTCCTTGGCACCACCATGCATGCTAACATTGCACTTGCGGTCAATTTTGTGTCCTAGTTCTAGTTCCCACATTACTTCCATATTGATACGACATTGTATGTAATTTTCTATGGTGTTTTCACTCCGTGTTTGGACTAATTCATTCTTGTGCAACCCTCCGTCATGGTTGACGGATACACTGAAAGTGATTGGGCTCAGGATCAGGATGCCTGTAGCCAGTTGGAGTACATCTTCCTCACCACTGGCACCGAGGTCTATTGGACGAGCAGGAAGTGAGGATGTGTCACGCAGGTTAACAAAGACCAAGTGTGTCACCTTGGGTGCACGACAAAATGCATCACACATGCACAAGGTACATCAACATCGAGTGTCATCTTTTTTGTGAACGCATAGCATGTGTGGACGTGATTTTGATTGGGTTTAACACACGTCATCAGCACACTGAATTTCTCATGAAGGCGCTCTACAACGAGATGTTTGAGGCGGTGGTTCATGCTGTTGGTCTTCACCCACATCTTCACCTTGCAAAACTCCTTGTGCCCATAACATTTTTCTCAATGGCCAGCTCCCAGGATCCATTTTCTTGAGGGTACTGCAGTTGGTTCTTCACTCTGACGGGTACGTGCTGCTTCTCTTTTTCCGTCAAACAGACAACTGAGCACCTTGTTTAGCTACCGGGCCTTGCCCATTTGTTAAGGAATGTTGTCTTGTTTTCCCAACTCATTCAGATTTTCTTGGGCGCATGCGCTTGCATAAGGGGGGAGTAGTGCACAGGAAAACTGCCAGGGGACCGATATCATGCAACAGACAAGCTGTCGCACCATAGTCTCGCAGAAAACACCCCCATTTGCCAACATACAGATATACCTTGTGTTTAAAATATGGACGTGCAAGACATGGTTTGTCGCCATCGATCATGATCGGCGAGATTTTACTTGATGTGGAATTGCATGCATTGACGGTTTTCGATGTCTGTTTTCTCTTTCCATTCGTGTACACTAGTGTATCCTGTTTTTTTGTCTCCCAGCTACACTCCCAGATACACCTGAATTTTTGGAGGGGTGGGGCCAAACACCCTGTTTGACATTCGACCCCCCTCCCCTCCCTCTCAAAACCTTGAGAGTGTATGAGGAGAGTGTATTGGGAAGTCTAGCTGGGGGTTAAAGATATTATACATTAGTGTACTTTTGTTGACGTCGTGAATGGACAACAAAATCACAATCTTGAATAATATACTAGTGTACAAATCTAGAATTTTGCACTATACATGCACTGCTTCACTCTCCCAATACACTTTACTACGGGAGGGAGGGGGGGGGGAGGGGGGGCTCTCAATCGTCCTGGAAACCGTATAGCAAGTCAACAGATATTCAAGAGAC
>SZWC01008061.1:76488-101755 GCA_023375785.1 Penium margaritaceum
AAAGCTCTGGCAGCAATAGTGCCATGCAGCCACAGCTGTTGCATCCCTGTCCCATAGCTCTGGCAGCAATAGTGCCATGCAGCCAGAGCTGTTGCATCCCTGTCCCATTGCTCTGGCAGCAATAGTGCCATGCAGCCACAGCTGTTGCATCCCTGTCCCATAGCTCTGGCAGCAATAGTGCCATGCAGCCACAGCTGTTGCATCCCTGTCCCATAGCTCTGGCAGCAATAGTGCCATGCAACCACAGCTGTTGCATCCCTGTCCCATACATCTGGTAGCAATAGTGCCATGTAACCACAGTTGTTGCATCCCTATCCCGTAGCTCTGGCAGCAATAGTGCCATGCAGCCACAGCTGTTGCATCCCTGTCCCATAGCTCTGGCAGCAATAGTGCCATGCAGCCACAGCTGTTGCATCCCTGTCCCATAGCTCTGGCAACAATAGTGCCATGCAACCACAGCTCTTGCATCCCTGTTCCATAGATCTGGCAGCAATAGCGCCATGCAGCCACAGCTGTTGCATCCCTGTCCCATAACTCTGGCAGCAATAGTACAATGCAGCCACAGCTGTTGCATCCCTGTCCCATAGCTCTCGCAGCAATAGTGCCATGCAGCCACAGCTGTTGCATCCCTGTCCCATAGCTCTGGCGCAATACTGCCATGCAGCCACAACTGTTGCATCCCTGTCCCATAGCTCTGGCAGCACTAGTGCCATGCAGCCACAGCCGTTGCATCCCTGCCCCATAGCTCTGGCAGCAATAGTGCCATGCAACCACAGCTGTTGCATCCCTGTCCCATAGATCTGGCAGCAATAGTGCCATGCAGCCACAGCTGTTGCATCCCTGTCCCATAGCTCTGGCAGCAATAGTGCCATGCAGCCACAGTTGTTGCATCCCTGTCCCATAGCTCTGACAGCAATAGTGCCATGCAGCCACAGCTGTTGCATCCCTGTCCCACAGCTCTAGCAGCAATAGTGCCATGCAGCCAGAGCTGTTGCATCCCTGTCCCATAGCTCTAGCAGCAATAGTGCCATGCAGCCACAGCTGTTGCATCCCTGTCCCATAGCTCTGGCAGCACTAGTGCCATGCAGCCACAGCCATTGCATCCCTGCCCCATAGTTCTGGCAGCAATAGTGCCATGCAGCCACAGCTGTTGCATCCCTGTCCCATAGCTCTGGCAGCACTAGTGCCATGCAGCCACAGCCATTGCATCCCTGCCCCATAGTTCTGGCAGCAATAGTGCCATGCAGCCACAGCTGTTGCATTCCTGTCCCATAGCTCTGGCAGTAATAGTGCCATGCAACCAAAGCTGTTGCATCCCTGTCCCATAGATCTGGCAGAAATAGTGCCATGGAGCCACAGCCGTTGCATCCCTGTCCCATAGCTCAGGCAACAATAGTGCCATGCAGCCACGGCTGTTGCATCCCTGTCCCATAGTTCTGGAAGCAATAGTGTCATGCAGCCACAGCTGTTGCATCCCTGTCCCATAGTTGTGGCAGCAATAGTGCCATTCAGCCACAACTGTTGCATCCCTATCCCATAGCTCTGGCAGCAATAGTGCCATGCAACCACAGCTGTTGCATCCCTGTCACATAGATCTGGCAGCAATAGTGCCATGCAGCCACAGTTGTTGCATCCCTGTCCCATAGCTCTGGCAGCAATAGTGCCATGCAGCCACAGCTGTTGCATCCCTATCCCATAGCTCTGGCAGCAACAGTGCCATGTAGTCACTGCTGTTGCATCCCTGTCCCATAGGTCTGGCAGCAATAGTGCCATGCAACCACAGCTGTTGCATCCCTGTCCCATAGCTCTGGCAGCAATAGTGCCATGCAGCCACAGCTGTTGCATCCCTGTCCCATAGCTCTGGCAGAAACAAAGCCATGTAGCCACAGCTGTTGCATCCCTGTCCCATAGCTCTGGCAGCAATAGTGCCATGCAACCACAGCTGTTGCATCCCTATCCCATAGCTCTGGCAGCAACAGTGCCATGTAGCCACAGCTGTTGCATCCCTGTCCCATAGCTCCGGCAGCAATAGTGCCATGCAGCCACAGCTGTTGTATCCCTGTCCCATAGCTCTGGCAGCAATAGTGCCATGCAACCACAGCTGTTGCATCCCTATCCCATAGCTCTGGCAGCAACAGTGCCATGTAGCCACAGCTGTTGCATCCCTGTCCCATAGCTCCGGCAGCAATAGTGCCATGCAGCCACAGCTGTTGTATCCCTGTCCCATAGCTCTGGCAGCAATAGTGCCATGCAACCACAGCTGTTGCATCCCTATCCCATAGCTCTGGCAGCAACAGTGCCATGTAGCCACAGCTGTTGCATCCCTGTCCCATAGCTCCGGCAGCAATAGTGCCATGCAGCCACAGCTGTTGTATCCCTGTCCCATAGCTCTGGCAGCAATAGTGCCATGCAACCACAGCTGTTGCATCCCTATCCCATAGCTCTGGCAGCAACAGTGCCATGTAGCCACAGCTGTTGCATCCCTGTCCCATAGCTCCGGCAGCAATAGTGCCATGCAGCCACAGCTGTTGTATCCCTGTCCCATAGCTCTGGCAGCAATAGTGCCATGCAACCACAGCTGTTGCATCCCTATCCCATAGCTCTGGCAGCAACAGTGCCATGTAGCCACAGCTGTTGCATCCCTGTCCCATAGCTCCGGCAGCAATAGTGCCATGCAGCCACAGCTGTTGTATCCCTGTCCCATAGCTCTGGCAGCAATAGTGCCATGCAACCACAGCTGTTGCATCCCTATCCCATAGCTCTGGCAGCAACAGTGCCATGTAGCCACAGCTGTTGCATCCCTGTCCCATAGCTCCGGCAGCAATAGTGCCATGCAGCCACAGCTGTTGTATCCCTGTCCCATAGCTCTGGCAGCAATAGTGCCATGCAACCACAGCTGTTGCATCCCTATCCCATAGCTCTGGCAGCAACAGTGCCATGTAGCCACAGCTGTTGCATCCCTGTCCCATAGCTCCGGCAGCAATAGTGCCATGCAGCCACAGCTGTTGTATCCCTGTCCCATAGCTCTGGCAGCAATAGTGCCATGCAACCACAGCTGTTGCATCCCTATCCCATAGCTCTGGCAGCAACAGTGCCATGTAGCCACAGCTGTTGCATCCCTGTCCCATAGCTCCGGCAGCAATAGTGCCATGCAGCCACAGCTGTTGTATCCCTGTCCCATAGCTCTGGCAGCAATAGTGCCATGCAACCACAGCTGTTGCATCCCTATCCCATAGCTCTGGCAGCAACAGTGCCATGTAGCCACAGCTGTTGCATCCCTGTCCCATAGCTCCGGCAGCAATAGTGCCATGCAGCCACAGCTGTTGTATCCCTGTCCCATAGCTCTGGCAGCAATAGTGCCATGCAACCACAGCTGTTGCATCCCTATCCCATAGCTCTGGCAGCAACAGTGCCATGTAGCCACAGCTGTTGCATCCCTGTCCCATAGCTCCGGCAGCAATAGTGCCATGCAGCCACAGCTGTTGTATCCCTGTCCCATAGCTCTGGCAGCAATAGTGCCATGCAACCACAGCTGTTGCATCCCTATCCCATAGCTCTGGCAGCAACAGTGCCATGTAGCCACAGCTGTTGCATCCCTGTCCCATAGCTCCGGCAGCAATAGTGCCATGCAGCCACAGCTGTTGTATCCCTGTCCCATAGCTCTGGCAGCAATAGTGCCATGCAACCACAGCTGTTGCATCCCTATCCCATAGCTCTGGCAGCAACAGTGCCATGTAGCCACAGCTGTTGCATCCCTGTCCCATAGCTCCGGCAGCAATAGTGCCATGCAGCCACAGCTGTTGTATCCCTGTCCCATAGCTCTGGCAGCAATAGTGCCATGCAACCACAGCTGTTGCATCCCTATCCCATAGCTCTGGCAGCAACAGTGCCATGTAGCCACAGCTGTTGCATCCCTGTCCCATAGCTCCGGCAGCAATAGTGCCATGCAGCCACAGCTGTTGTATCCCTGTCCCATAGCTCTGGCAGCAATAGTGCCATGCAACCACAGCTGTTGCATCCCTATCCCATAGCTCTGGCAGCAATAGTGCCATTCAGCCACAGCTGTTGCATCCCTGTCCCATAGCTCTGGCAGCAATAGTTCCATGCAGCCACAGCTGTTGTATCCCTGTCCCATAGCTCTGGCAGCAATAGTGCCATGCAGCCACAGCTGTTGCATCCCTGCCCCATAGCTCTGGCAGCATTAGTGCCATGCAGCCACAGCCATTGCATCCCTGTCCCATAGCTCAGGCAGCAATAGTGCCATGCAGCCACAGCTGTTGCATCCCTATCCCATAGCTCTGGCAGCAATAGTGCCATGCAACCACAGCTGTTGCATCCCTGTCCCATAGAACTGGCAGCAATAGTGCCATGCAGCCACAGCTGTTGCATCCCTGTCCCATAGCTCTGGCAGGAATAGTGCCATGCAGCCACAGCTGTTGCATCCCTGTCCCAAAGCTATGGCAGCAATAGTGCCATGCAGCCACATCTGGTGCATCCCTGTCCCATAGCTCTGGCAGCAATAGTGCCATGCAGCCACAGCTGTTGCATCCCAATCCCATAGCTCTGGCAGAAATAGTGCCATGCAACCACAGCTGTTGCATCCTTGTCCCATAGATCTGGCAGCAATAGTGCCATGCAGCCACACCTGTTGCATCCTTGTCCCATAGCTCTGGCAGCAATAGTGCCATGCAGCCACAGTTGTTGCATCCCTGTCCCATAGCTCTGGCAGCAATAGTGCCATGCAGCCATAGCTGTTGCATCCCTCTCCCATAGCTCCGGCAGCAATAGTGCCATGCAGCCACAGCTGTTGCATTCCTGTCCCATAGCTCTGGCAGCTCTAGTGCCATCCAGCCACAGCCAATGCATCCCTGTCCCATAGCTCTGGCAGCAATAGTGCCATGCAGCCACAGCTGTTGCATCCCTGTCCCATAGCTCTCGCAGCAATAGTGCCATGAAACCACAGCTGTTGCATCCCTATCCCATAGATCTGGCAGAAATAGTGTCATGCAGCCACAGCCGTTGCATTCCTGTCCCATAGCTCTTGTAGCAATAGTGCCATGCAGCCACAACTGTTGCATCCCTGTCCCATAGCTCTGGCAGCACTAGTGCCATGCAGCCACAGCCGTTGCATCCCTGCACCATAGCTCTGGCAGCAATAGTGCCATGCAGCCACAACTGTTGCATCCCTGTCCCATAGCTCTGGCAGCAATAGTGCCATGCAAGCATAGCTGTTGCATCCCTGTCCTATAGATCTGGCAGAAATATAGCCATGCAACCATAGCCGTTGTATCCCAGGCCCATAGCTCTGGCGGCAATAGTGCCATGCAGCCACAGCTATTGCATCCCTGTCCCATAGCTCTGGAAGAAATAGTTTCATGCAGCCACAGCTGTTGCATCCCTGTCCCATACCTGTGGCAGCAATAGTGCCATTCAGCCACAGCTGTTGCATCCCTGTCCCATAGCTCTGGCAGCAAAAGTTCCATGCAGCCACACCTGTTGCATCCCTGTCCCATAGATCTGGCAGCAATAGTGCCATGCAGCCACAGCTGTTGCATCCCTGCCTCATAGCTCTGGCAGCATTAGTGCCATGCAGCCACAGCCATTGCATCCCTGTCCCATAGCTCTGGCAGCAATAGTGCCATGCAGCCACAGCTATTGCATCCCTATCCCATAGCTTTGGCAGCAATAGTGCCATGCAACCACAGCTGTTGCATCCCTGTCCCATAGATCTGGCAGCAATAGTGCCATGCAGCCACAGCTGTTGCATCCCTGTCCCATAGCTTTGGCAGCAATAGTGCCATGCAACCACAGCTGTTGCATCCCTGTCCCATAGATCTGGCAGCAATAGTGCCATGCAGCCACAGCTGTTGCATCCCTGTCCCATAGCTCTGGCAACAATAGTGCCATGCAGCCACAACTTTTGCATCCCTGTCCCATAGCTCTGGCAGCATTAGTGCCATGCAGCCGCATCTGTTGCATCCCTGTCCCATAGCTCTGGCAGCAATAGTGCCATGCAGCCACAGCTGTTGCATCCCGATCCCATAGCTTTGGCAGCAATAGTGCCATGCAACCACAGCTGTTGCATCCCGATCCCATAGCTTTGGCAGCAATAGTGCCATGCAACCACAGCTATTGCATCCCTGTCCCATAGATCAGGCAGCAATAGTGCCATGCAGCCACAGCTGTTGCATCCATGTCCCATAGCTCTGGAAGCAATAGTGCCATGCAGCCACAGTTGTTGCATCCCTGTCCCATAGCTCTGGCAGCAATAGTGCCATGCAGCCACAGCTGTTGCATCCGTGTCCCATAGCTCCGGCAGCAATAGTGCCATGCAGCCACAGCTGTTGCATTCCTGTCCCATAGCTCTGGCAGCTCTAGTGCCATCCAGCCACAGCCGTTGCATCCCTGTCCCATAGCTCTGGCAGCTCTAGTGCCATCCAGCCACAGCCGTTGCATCCCTGTCCCATAGCTCTGGCAGCAATAGTGCCATGCAGCCACAGCTGTTGCATCCATGTCCCATAGCTCTGGCAGCAATAGTGCCATGCAACCACAGCTGTTGCATCCCTATCCCATAGATCTGGCAGAAATAGTGCCATGCAGCCACAGCCGTTGCATCCCTGTCCCATAGCTCTGGCAGCAATAGTGCCATGCAGCCACAGCTGTTGCATCCCTGTCCCATAGATCTGGCAGCAATAGCGCCATGCAGCCACAGCTGTTGCATCCCTGTCCCATAGCTCTTGCAGCAATAGTGCAATGCAGCCACAACTGTTGCATCCCTGTCCCATAGCTCTGGCAGCAATAGTGCCATGCAGCGACAGCTGTTGCATCCCTGTCTTATAGCTTTGGCAGCAATAGTGCCATGCAGCCACAACTGTTGCATCCTTGTCCCATAGCTTTGGCAGCAAAAGTGCCATGCAGGCAAAGCTGTTGCATCCCTGTCCCATAGTTCTGGCAGCAATAGTGCCATGCAGCCACAGCTGTTGCATCCCTATCCCATAGCTCTGGCAGCAATAATGCCATTCAACCACAGCTGTTGCATCCCTGTCCCATAGATCTGGCAGCAATAGTGCCATGCAGCCACAGCTGTTGCACCCCTGTCCCATAGCTCTGGCAGCAATAGTTCCATGCAGCCACAGCTGTTGCATATCTGTCCCATAGCTCTGGCAGTGATAGTGCCAGACAGCCACAGCTGTTGCATCCTTGTCCCATAGCTCTAGTAGCAATAGTGCCATGCAGCCACAGCTGTTGCATCCCTGTTCCATAGCTCTGGTAGCAATAGTGCCATGCAGCCACAGCTGTTGCATCCCTGTCCCATAGCTCTGGCAGAAACAATGCCATGTAGCCACAGCTGTTGCATCCCTGTCCCATAGGTCTGGGAGCAATAGTGCCATGCAGCCACAGCTGTTGCATCCCGATCCCATAGCTCTGGCAGCAATAGTGCCATGCAACCACACCTGTTGCATCCCTGTTCCATATATCTGGCAGCAATAGTGCCATGCAGCCATAGCTGTTGCATCCCTGTCCCATAGCTCTGGCAGCAATAGTGCCATGCAACCACACCTGTTGCATCCCTGTTCCATATATCTGGCAGCAATAGTGCCATGCAGCCATAGCTGTTGCATCCCTGTCCCATAGCTCTGGCAGCAATAGTGCCATGCAGCCACAGTTGTTGCATCCCTGTCCCATAGCTCTGGCAGCAATAGTGCCATGCATCCACAGCTGTTGCATCCCTGTCCCATAGCTCTGGCAGCAATAGTGCCATGCAGCCACAGCTGTTGCATCCCTGTCCCATAGCTCTGGCAGCAATAGTGCCATGCAGCCACAGCTGTTGCATCCCTGTCCCATAGCTCTGGCAGCAATAGTACCATGCAGCCACAACTGTTGCATCCCTGTCCCATAGCTCAGGCAGCACTAGTGCCATGCAGCCACAGCCGTTGCATCCCTGTCCCATAGCTGTGGCAGCAATAGTGCCATGCAGCCATAGCCGTTGCATCCCTGTCCCATAGCTCTGGCAGTAATAGTGCCATGCAGCCACAGCTGTTGCATCCCTGTCCCATAGCTCTTGCAGCAATAGTGCAATGCAGCCACAACTGTTGCATCCATATCCCATAGCTCTGGCAGCAATAGTGCCATGCAGCCACAGCTGTTGCATCCCTGTCCCAAAGCTTTGGCAGAAATAGTGCCATGCAGCCACAACTGTTGCATCCTTGTCCCATAGCTTTGGTAGCAAAAGTGCCATGCAGGCAAAGCTGTTGCATCCCTGTCCCATAGTTCTGGCAGCAATAGTGCCATGCAGCCATAGCTGTTGCATCCCTGTCCCATAGCTCTGGCAGCAATAATGCCATTCAACCACAGCTGTTGCATCCCTGTCCCATAGATCTGGCAGCAATAGTGCCATGAAGCCACAGCTGTTGCACCCCTGTCCCATAGCTCTGGCAGCAATAGTGCCATGCAGCCACAGCTATTGCATCCCTGTCCCATAGTTCTGGCAGCAATAATGCCATGCAACCACAGCTGTTGCATCCCTATCCCATACCTGTGGCAGCAATAGTGCCATTCAGCCACAGCTGTTGCATCCCTGTCCCATAGCTCTGGCAGCAATAGTTCCATGCAGCCACAGCTGTTGTATCCCTGTCCCATAGCTCTGGCAGCAATAGTGCCATGTAGCCACAGCTGTTGCATCCCTGCCCCATAGCTCTGGCAGCATTAGTGCCATGCAGCCACAGCCATTGCATCCCTGTCCCATAGCTCTGGCAGCAATAGTGCCATGCAGCCACAGCTGTTGCATCCCTGTCCCATAGCTCTGGCAGCAATAGTGCCATGCAGCTACAGCTGTTGCATCCCTGTCCCATAGCTCTGGCAACAATAGTGCCATGCAGCCACGGCTGTTGCATCCCTGTCCCATAGTTCTGGAAGCAATAGTGTCATGCAGCCACAGCTGTTGCATCCCTGTCCCATAGCTGTGGCAGCAATAGTGCCATTCAGCCACAACTGTTGCATCCCTATCCCATAGCTCTGGCAGCAATAGTGCCATGCAACCACAGCTGTTGCATCCCTGTCACATAGATCTGGCAGCAATAGTGCCATGCAGCCACAGTTGTTGCATCCCTGTCCCATAGCTCTGGCAGCAATAGTGCCATGCAGCCACAACTTTTGCATCCCTGTCCCATAGCTCTAACAGCAATAGTGCCATGCAGCCACAGCTGTTGCATCCCGATCCCATAGCTTTGGCAGCAATAGTGCCATGCAACCACAGCTATTGCATCCCTGTCCCATAGATCAGGCAGCAATAGTGCCATGCAACCACAGCTGTTGCATCCCTGTCCCATAGCTCTGGCAGCAATAGTGCCATGCAGCCGCAGTTGTTGCATCCCTGTCCCATAGCTCTGGCAGCAATAGTGCCATGCAGCCACAGCTGTTGCATCCCTGTCCCATAGCTCCGGCAGCAATAGTGCCATGTAGCCACAGCTGTTGCATCCCTGTCCCATAGCTCTGGCAGCAATAGTGCCATGCAGCCACAGCTGTTGCATCCCTGTCCCATAGCTCCGGCAGCAATAGTGCCATGTAGCCACAGCTGTTGCATTCCTGTCCCATAGCTCTGGCAGCTCTAGTGCCATCCAGCCACAGCCGTTGCATCCCTGTCCCATAGCTCTGGCAGCAATAGTGCCATGCAGCCACAGCTGTTGCATCCCTGTCCCATAGCTCTGGCAGCAATAGTGCCATGCAACCACAGCTATTGCATCCCTGTCCCATAGATCAGGCAGCAATAGTGCCATGCAACCACAGCTATTGCATCCCTGTCCCATAGATCAGGCAGCAATAGTGCCATGCAACCACAGCTATTGCATCCCTGTCCCATAGATCAGGCAGCAATAGTGCCATGCAACCACAGCTATTGCATCCCTGTCCCATAGATCAGGCAGCAATAGTGCCATGCAACCACAGCTATTGCATCCCTGTCCCATAGATCAGGCAGCAATAGTGCCATGCAACCACAGCTATTGCATCCCTGTCCCATAGATCAGGCAGCAATAGTGCCATGCAACCACAGCTATTGCATCCCTGTCCCATAGATCAGGCAGCAATAGTGCCATGCAACCACAGCTATTGCATCCCTGTCCCATAGATCAGGCAGCAATAGTGCCATGCAACCACAGCTATTGCATCCCTGTCCCATAGATCAGGCAGCAATAGTGCCATGCAACCACAGCTATTGCATCCCTGTCCCATAGATCAGGCAGCAATAGTGCCATGCAACCACAGCTATTGCATCCCTGTCCCATAGATCAGGCAGCAATAGTGCCATGCAACCACAGCTATTGCATCCCTGTCCCATAGATCAGGCAGCAATAGTGCCATGCAACCACAGCTATTGCATCCCTGTCCCATAGATCAGGCAGCAATAGTGCCATGCAACCACAGCTATTGCATCCCTGTCCCATAGATCAGGCAGCAATAGTGCCATGCAACCACAGCTATTGCATCCCTGTCCCATAGATCAGGCAGCAATAGTGCCATGCAACCACAGCTATTGCATCCCTGTCCCATAGATCAGGCAGCAATAGTGCCATGCAACCACAGCTATTGCATCCCTGTCCCATAGATCAGGCAGCAATAGTGCCATGCAACCACAGCTATTGCATCCCTGTCCCATAGATCAGGCAGCAATAGTGCCATGCAACCACAGCTATTGCATCCCTGTCCCATAGATCAGGCAGCAATAGTGCCATGCAACCACAGCTGTTGCATCCCTGTCACATAGATCTGGCAGCAATAGTGCCATGCAACCACAGCTGTTGCATCCCTGTCCCATAGCTCTGGCAGCAATAGTGCCATGCAGCCACAGCTGTTGCATCCCGATCCCATAGCTTTGGCAGCAATAGTGCCATGCAACCACAGCGATTTGCTCTCTGTCCCATAGATCAGGCAGCAATAGTGCCATGCAGTTACAGCTGTTGCATCCATGTCCCATAGCTCTGGCAGCAATAGTGCCATGCAGCCACAGTTGTTGCATCCCTGTCCCATAGCTCTGGCAGCAATAGTGCCATGCAGTTACAGCTGTTGCATCCATGTCCCATAGCTCTGGCAGCAATAGTGCCATGCAGCCACAGTTGTTGCATCCCTGTCCCATAGCTCTGGCAGCAATAGTGCCATGCAGCAACAGCTGTTGCATCCCTGTCCCATAGCTCCGGCAGCAATAGTGCCATGCAGCCACAGCTGTTGCATTCCTGTCCCATAGCTCTGGCAGCTCTAGTGCCATCCAGCCACAGCCGTTGCATCCCTGTCCCATAGCTCTGGCAGCAATAGTGCCATGCAGCCACAGCTGTTGCATCCCTATCCCATAGATCTGGCAGAAATAGTGCCATGCAGCCACAGCCGTTGCATCCCTGTCCCATAGCTCTGGCAGCAATAGTGCCATGCAGCCACAGCTGTTGCATCCATGTCCCATAGCTCTGGAAGCAATAGTATCATGCAGCCACAGCTGTTGCATCCCTGTCCCATAGCTCTGGCAACAATAGTGCCATTCAGCCACAGCTGTTGCATCCCTGTCCCATAGCTCTGGCAGCAATAGTACAATGCAGCCACAGCTGTTGCATCCCTGTCCCATAGCTCTGGTAGCAATACTGCCATGCAGCCACAACTGTTGCATCCCTGTCCCATAGCTCTGGCAGCAATAGTGCCATGCAGGCAAAGCTGTTGCTTCCCTGTCCCATAGCTCTGGCAGCAATAGTGCCATGGAGCACAGCTGTTGATCCCTGTCCCATAGCTCTGGCAGCAATAATGCCATGCAACCACAGCTGTTGCATCCGTATCCCATAGATCTTGCAGAAATAGTGTCATGCAGCCACAGCCGTTGCATTCCTGTCCCATAGCTCTTGCAGCAATAGTGCCATGCAGCCACAACTGTTGCATCCCTGTCCCATAGCTCTGGCAGCACTAGTGCCATGCAGCCACTGCCGTTGCATCCCTGCACCATAGCTCTGGCAGCAATAGTGCCATGCAGCCACAACTGTTGCATCCCTGTCCCATAGCTCTGGCAGCAATAGTGCCATGCAACCATAGCTGTTGCATCCCTGTCCCATAGATCTGGCAGAAATAAAGCCATGCAACCATAGCCGTTGCATCCTAGGCCCATAGCTCTGGCGGCAATAGTGCCATGCAGCCACAGCTATTGCATCCCTGTCCCATAGCTCTGGAAGAAATAGTTTCATGCAGCCACAGCTGTTGCATCCCTGTCCCATACCTGTGGCAACAATAGTGCCATTCAGCCACAACTGTTGCATCCCTGTCCCATAGCTCTGGCAGCAAAAGTTCCATGCAGCCACAGCTGTTGCATCCCTATCCCATAGATCTGGCAGCAATAGTGCCATGCAGCCACAGCTGTTGCATCCCTGCCCCATAGCTCTGGCAGCATTAGTGCCATGCAGCTACAGCCATTGCATCCCTGTCCCATAGCTCTGGCAGCAATAGTGCCATGCAGCCACAGCTGTTGCATCCCTATCCCATAGCTTTGGCAGCAATAGTGCCATGCAACCACAGCTGTTGCATCCCTGTCCCATAGATCTGGCAGCAATAGTGCCATGCAGCCACAGTTGTTGCATCCCTGTCCCATAGCTCTGGCAGCAATAGTGCCATGAAGCCACAACTTTTGCATCCCTGTCCCATAGCTCTGGCAGCATTAGTGCCATGCAGCCACATCTGTTGCATCCCTGCCCCATAGCTCTGGCAGCAATAGTGTCATGCAGCCACAGCTGTTGCATCCCGATCCCATAGCTTTGGTAGCAATAGTGCCATGCAACCACAGCTATTGCATCCCTGTCCCATAGATTAGGCAGCAATAGTGCCATGCAACCACAGCTGTTGCATCCCTGTCCCATAGCTCTGGCAGCAATAGTGCCATGCAGCCACAGTTCTTGCATCCCTGTCCCATAGCTCTGGCAGCAATAGTGCCATGCAGCCACAGAAGTTGCATCCCTGTCCCATAGCTCCGGCAGCAATAGTGCCATGCAGCCACAGCTGTTGCATTCCTGTCCCATAGCTCTGGCAGCTCTAGTGCCATCCAGCCACAGCCGTTGCATCCCTGTCCCATAGCTCTGGCAGCAATAGTGCCATGCAGCCACAGCAGTTGCATCCCTGTCCCATAGCTCCGGCAGCAATAGTGCCATGCAGCCACAGCTGTTGCATCCATGTCCCATAGCTCTGGAAGCAATAGTATCATGCAGCCACAGCTGTTGCATCCTTGTCCCATAGCTCTGGCAGCAATAGTGCCATGCAACCACAGCTGTTGCATCCCTATCCCATAGCTCTGGCAGCAATAGTGCCATGCAGCCACAGCAGTTGCATCCCTGTCCCATAGCTCCGGCAGCAATAGTGCCATGCAGCCACAGCTGTTGCATCCATGTCCCATAGCTCTGGAAGCAATAGTATCATGCAGCCACAGCTGTTGCATCCTTGTCCCATAGCTCTGGCAGCAATAGTGCCATGCAACCACAGCTGTTGCATCCCTGTCCCATAGCTCTGGCAGCACTAGTGCCATGCAGCCACAGCTGTTGCATCCCTGTCCCATAGCTCTGGCAGCAATAGTGCCATGCAACCACAGCTGTTGCATCCCTATCCCATAGATCTGGCAGAAATAGTGCCATGCAGCCACAGCCGGTGCATCCCTGTCCCATAGCTCTGGCAGCAATAGTGCCATGCAGCCACAGCTGTTGCATCCATGTCCCATAGCTCTGGAAGCAATAGTATCATGCAGCCACAGCTGTTGCATCCTTGTCCCATAGCTCTGGCAGCAATAGTGCCATTCAGCCACAGCTGTTGCATCCTTGTCCCATAGTTCTGGCAGCAATAGTACAATGCAGCCACAGCTGTTGCATCCCTGTCCCATAGCTCTGGTAGCAATACTGCCATGCAGCCACAACTGTTTCATCCCTGTCCCATAGCTCTGGCAGCAATAGTGCCATGCAGGCAAAGCTATTGCATCCCTGTCCCATAGCTCTGGCAGCAATAGTGCCATGGAGCACAGCTGTTGCGTCCCTGTCCCATAGCTCTGGCAGCAATAGTGCCATGCAACCACAGCTGTTGCATCCCTGTCCCATACATCTGGCAGCAATAGTGCCATGCAGCCACAGCTGTTGCATCCGTGTCCCATAGCTCTGGCAGCAATAGTGCCATGCAGCCACAGTTGTTGCATCCCTGTCCCATAGCTCTGGCAGGAATAGTGCCATGCAGCCAGAACTGTTGCATCCCAGTCTCATAGCTCTAGCAGCAATAGTGCCATGCAGCCACAGCTGTTGCATCCCTGTCCCATAGCTCTAGCAGTAATAGTGCCATGTAGCCACAGCTGTTGCATCCCTGTCCCATAGCTCTGACAGCACTAGTGCCATGCAGCCACAGCCGTTGCATCCCTCCCCCATAGCTCTGGCAGCAATAGTGCCATGCAGCCACAGCTGTTGCATCCCTCTCCCATAGCTCTGGCAGCAATAGTGCCATGCAACCACAGCTGTTGCATCCCTGTCCCATAGATCTGGCAGCAATAGTGCCATGCAGCCAGAGCTGTTGCATCCCTGTCCCATAGCTCTGGAAGCAATAGTGTCATGCAGCCACAGCTGTTGCATCCCTGTCCCATAGCTGTGCCAGCAATAGTGCCATTCAGCCACAGTTGTTGCATCCTTGTCCCATAGCTCTAGCAGCAATAGTTCCATGCAGCCACAGCTGTTGCATCCCTGTCCCATAGCTCTGGCAGCAATAGTGCCATGCAGCCAGAGCTGTTGCATCCCTGTCCCATAGCTCTGGCAGCAATAGTGCCATGCAGCCACAGCCATTGAATCCCTGTCCCATAGCTCTGGCAGCAATAGTGCCATGCAGCCACAGCTGTTGCATCCCTATCCCATAGCTCTGGCAGCAATAGTGCCATGCAACCACAGCTGTTGCATCCCTGTCCCATAGCTCTGGCAGCAATAGTCCCATGCAGCCACAGCTGTTGCATCCGTGTCCCATAGGTCTGGCAGCAATAGTCCCATGCAGCCACAGCTGTTGCATCCGTGTCCCATAGGTCTGGCAGCAATAGTCCCATGCAGCCACAGCTGTTGCATCCGTGTCCCATAGGTCTGGCAGCAATAGTCCCATGCAGCCACAGCTGTTGCATCCGATCCCATAGCTCTGGCAGCACTAGTGCCATGCACCCACAGCCGTTGCATCCCTGTCCCATAGCTGTGGCAGCAATAGTGCCATGCAGCCAGAGCCGTTGCATCCCTGTCCCATAGCTTTGGCAGCAATAGTGCCATGCAGCCACAGCTGTTGCATCCCTGTCCCATAGCTCTGGCAGCAATAGTGCCATGCAACCACAGCTGTTGCATCCCTGTCCCATAGATCTGGCAGCAATAGCGCAATGCAGCCACAGCTGTTGCATCCCTGTCCCATAGCTCTGGCAGCAATAGTGCAATGCAGCCACAGCTGTTGCATCCCTGTCCCATAGCTCTGGCAGCAATAGTGCAATGCAGCCACAGCTGTTGCATCCCTGTCCCATAGCTCTGGCAGCAATAGTGCAATGCAGCCACAGCTGTTGCATCCCTGTCCCATAGCTCTGGCAGCAATAGTGCAATGCAGCCACAGCTGTTGCATGCCTGTCCCATAGCTCTGGCAGCAATAGTGCCATGCAGCCACAGCTGTTGCATCCCTGTCCCATAGCTCTGGCAGCAATAGTGCCATGCAGCCACAAGTGTTGCATGCCTGTCCCATAGCTCTGGCAGCAATAGTGCCATGCAGCCACAAGTGTTGCATCCTTGTCCCATAGCTCTGGCAGCAATTGTGCCATGCAGCCACAGCTATTGCATCCCTGTCCCATAGCTCTGGCAGCAATAGTGCCATTCAACCACAGCCATTGCATTCCTGTCCCATAGATCTGGCAGCAATAATGTCATGCAACCACAGCTGTTGCATCCCTGTCCGATAGCTCTGGCAGCACTAGTGCCATGCAACCACAGCCGTTGCATCCCTGACCCATAGCTATGGCAGCAATAGTGCCATGCAGCCACAGCTGTTCCATCCCTGTCCTATAGCTCTGGCAGCAATAGTGCCATGCAACCACAGCTGTTGCATCCCTGTCCGATAGATCTGGCAGAAATAGTGCCATGGAGCCATAGCCGTTGCATCCCTGTCCCATAGCTCTGGCAGCAATAGTGCCATGCAGCCACGGCTATTGCATCCCTGTCCCATAGCTCTGGAAGCAATAGTGTCATGCAGCCACAGCTGTTGCATCCCTGTCCCATAGGTGTGGCAGCAATAGTGCCATTCAGCCACAGCTGTTGCATCCCTGTCCCATAGCTCTGGCAGCAATAGTTCCATGCAGCCAAAGCTGTTGCATCCGTGTCCCATAGCTCTGGTAGTAATAGTGCCATGCAGCCATAGTTGTTTCATCCCTGTCCCATAGCTCAGGCAGCAATAGTGCCATGCAGCCACAGCCATTGCATCCCTGTCCCATAGCTCTGGCAGCAATAGTGCCATGCAGCCATAGTTGTTTCATCCCTGTCCCATAGCTCAGGCAGCAATAGTGCCATGCAGCCACAGCCATTGCATCCCTGTCCCATAGCTCTGGCAGCAATAGTGCCATGCAACCACAGCTGTTGCATCCCTGTCCCATAGCTCTGGCACCAATAGTCCCATGCAGCCACAGCTGTTGCATCTCTGTCCCATAGCTCCGGCAGCAATAGTGCCATGCAGCCACAGCTGTTGCATCCCTGTCCCATAGCTCTGGCACCAATAGTCCCATGCAGCCACAGCTGTTGCATCCCTGTCCAAGAGCTCTGGCAGCACTAGTGCCATTCAGCCACAGCCGTTGCATCCCTGTCCCATAGCTGTGGCAGCAATAGTGCCATGCAGCCACAGCCGTTGCATCCCTGTCCCATAGCTCTCGCAGCAATAGTGCCATGCAGCCACAGCTGTTGCATCCCTGTCCCATAGCTCTGGTAGCAATAGTGCCATGCAACCACAGCTGTTGCATCCCTCTCCCATAGATCTGGCAGCAATAACGCCATGCAGCCACAGCTATTGCATCCCTGTCCCATAGCTCTGGCAGCAATAGTGCAATGCAGCCACAGCTGTTGCATCCCTGTCCCATAGCTTTGGCAGCAATAGTGCCATGCAGACACAACTGTTGCATCCCTGTCCCATAGCTCTGGCAGCAATAGTGCCATGTAGGCAAAGCTGTTGCATCCCTGTCCCATAGCTCTGGCAGCAATAGTGCCATGCAGCCACAGCTGTTGCATCCCTGTCCCATAGCTCTGGCAGCAATAGTGCCATTAGACCACAACTGTTGCATCCCTGTCCCATAGATCTGGCAGCAATAGTGCCATGCAGCCACAGCTGTTGCATCCCTGTCCCATAGCTCTGGCAGCAAAAGTGCCATGCAGCCACAGCTGTTGCATATCTGTCCCATAGCTCTGGAAGCAATAGTGCCATACAGCCACAGCTGTTGCATCCTTGTCCCATAGCTCTAGCAGCAATAGTGCCATGCAACCACAGCTGTTGCATCCCTGTCCCATAGCTCTGGCAGCAATAGTGCCATGCAGCCACAGCTATTGCATCCCTATCCCATAGCTCTAGCAGCACTAGTGCCATGCAGCCACAGCCGTTGCATCCCTGCCCCATAGCTCTGGCAGCAATAGTGCCATGCAGCCATAGCTGTTGCATCCCTGTCCCATAGCTGTGGCAGCAATAGTGCCATTCAGCCACAGCTGTTGCATCCGTGTCCCATAGCTCTAGCAGCAATAGTTCCATGCAACCACAGCTGTTGCATCCGTATCCCATAGCTCTGGCTGCAATAGTGCCATGCAGCCACAGCTGTTGCATCCCTGCCCCATAGCTCTGGCAGCATTAGTGCCATGCAGCCACAGCCATTGCATCCCTGTCTTATAGCTCTCGCAGCAATAGTGCCATGCAGCCACAGCTGTTGCATCCCTATCCCATAGCTCTGGCAGCAATAGTGCCATGCAACCACAGCTGTTGCATCCCTGTCACATAGATCTGGCAGCAATAGTGCCATGCAACCACAGCTGTTGCATCCCTGTCCCATAGCCCTGGCAGCAATAGTGCCATGCAGCCACAGCTGTTGCATCCCTGTCCCATAGCTCTAGCAGCAATAGTGCCATGCAGCCACAGCTGTTGCATCCCTGTCCCATAGGTCTGGCAGCAATAGTGCCATGCAGCCACAGCTGTTGCATCCCTGTCCCATAGGTCTGGCAGCAATAGTGCCATGCAGCCACAGCTGTTGCATCCCGATCCCATAGCTCTGGCAGCAATAGTACCATGCAACCACACCTGTTGTATCCCTGTCCCATATATCTGGCAGCAATAGTGCCATGCAGCCACAGCTGTTGCATCCCTGTCCCATAGCTCTGGCAGTAATAGTGCGATGCAGCCACAGTTGTTGCATCCCTGTCCCATAGCTCTGGCAGCAATAGTGCCATGCAGCCACAGCTGTTGCATCCCTGTCCCATAGCTCTGGCAGCACTAGTGCCATGCACCCACAGCCGTTGCATCCCTGTCCCATAGCTGTGGCAGCAATAGTGCCATGCAGCCAGAGCCGTTGCATCCCTGTCCCATAGCTTTGGCAGCAATAGTGCCATGCAGCCTCAGCTGTTGCATCCCTGTCCCATAGCTCTGGCAGCAATAGTGCCATGCAACCACAGCTGTTGCATCCCTGTCCCATAGATCTGGCAGCAATAGCGCAATGCAGCCACAGCTGTTGCATCCCTGTCCCATAGCTCTGGCAGCAATAGTGCAATGCAGCCACAGCTATTGCATCCCTGTCCCATAGCTCTGGTAGCAATAGTGCCATACAGCCACAGCTGTTGCATCCTTGTCCCATAGCTCTGGCAGCAACAGTGCCATGCAGCCACAAGTGTTGCATGCCTATCCCATAGCTCTGGCAGCAATAGTGCCATGCAGGCAAAGCTGTTGCATCCTTGTCCCATAGCTCTGGCAGCAATAGTGCCATGCAGCCACAGCTATTGCATCCCTGTCCCATAGCGCTGGCAGCAATAGTGCCATTCAACCACAGCCATTGCATCCCTGTCCCATAGATCTGGCAGCAATAGTGTCATGCAGCCACAGCTGTTGCATCTCTGTCCGATAGCTCTGGCAGCACTAGTGCCATGCAACCACAGCCGTTGCATCCCTGACCCATAGCTCTGGCAGCAATAGTGCCATGCAGCCACAGCTGTTCCATCCCTGTCCTATAGCTCTGGCAGCAATAGTGCCATGCAACCACAGCTAATGCATCCCTGTCCGATAGATCTGGAAGAAATAGTGCCATGGAGCCACAGCCGTTGCATCCCTGTCCCATAGCTCTGGCAGCAATAGTGCCATGCAGCCACGGCTGTTGCATCCCTGTCCCATAGCTCTTGAAGCAATCGTGTCATGCAGCCACAGCTGTTGCATCCCTGTCCCATAGGTGTGGCAGCAATAGTGCCATTCAGCCACAGCTGTTGCATCCCTGTCCCATAGCTCTGGCAGCAATAGTTCCATGCAGCCAGAGCTGTTGCATCCGTGTCCCATAGCTCTGGTAGTAATAGTGCCATGCAGCCATAGCTGTTGCATCCCTGTCCCATAGCTCAGGCAGCAATAGTGCCATGCAGCCACAACCATTGCATCCCAGTCCCATAGCTCTGGCAGTAGTAGTGCCATGCAGCCACAGCTGTTGCATCCCTATCCCATAGCTCTGGCAGCAAAAGTGCCATGCAACCACAGCTGTTGCATCCCTGTCCCATAGCTCTGGCAGCAATAGTGCCATGCAGCCACAGCTGTTGCATCTCTGTCCCATAGCACCGGCAGCAATAGTGCCATGCAGCCACAGCTGTTGCATCCCTGTCCCATAGCTCTGGCAGCAACAGTCCCATGCAGCCAGAGCTGTTGCATCCCTGTCCAAGAGCTCTGGCAGCACTAGTGCCATGCAGCCACTGCCGTTGCATCCCTGTCCCATAGTTGTGGCAGCAATAGTGCCATGCAACCACAGCCGTTGCATCCCTGTCCCATAGCTCTGGCAGCAATAGTGCCATGCAGCCACAGCTGTTGCATCCCTGTCCCATAGCTCTGGTAGCAATAGTGCCATGCAACCACAGCTGTTGCATCCCTGTCCCATAGCTCTGGCAGCAATAGTGCCATGCAGCCACAGCTGTTGCATCCCTGCCCCATAGCTCTGGCAGCATTAGTGCCATGCAGCCACAGCCATTGCATCCCTGTCCCATAGCTCTCGCAGCAATAGTGCCATGCAGCCACAGCTGTTGCATCCCTGCCCCATAGCTCTGGCAGCATTAGTGCCATGCAGCCACAGCCATTGCATCCCTGTCCCATAGCTCTCGCAGCAATAGTGCCATGCAGCCACAGCTGTTGCATCCCTGCCCCATAGCTCTGGCAGCATTAGTGCCATGCAGCCACAGCCATTGCATCCCTGTCCCATAGCTCTCGCAGCAATAGTGCCATGCAGCCACAGCTGTTGCATCCCTGCCCCATAGCTCTGGCAGCATTAGTGCCATGCAGCCACAGCCATTGCATCCCTGTCCCATAGCTCTCGCAGCAATAGTGCCATGCAGCCACAGCTGTTGCATCCCTGCCCCATAGCTCTGGCAGCATTAGTGCCATGCAGCCACAGCCATTGCATCCCTGTCCCATAGCTCTCGCAGCAATAGTGCCATGCAGCCACAGCTGTTGCATCCCTGCCCCATAGCTCTGGCAGCATTAGTGCCATGCAGCCACAGCCATTGCATCCCTGTCCCATAGCTCTCGCAGCAATAGTGCCATGCAGCCACAGCTGTTGCATCCCTGCCCCATAGCTCTGGCAGCATTAGTGCCATGCAGCCACAGCCATTGCATCCCTGTCCCATAGCTCTCGCAGCAATAGTGCCATGCAGCCACAGCTGTTGCATCCCTGCCCCATAGCTCTGGCAGCATTAGTGCCATGCAGCCACAGCCATTGCATCCCTGTCCCATAGCTCTCGCAGCAATAGTGCCATGCAGCCACAGCTGTTGCATCCCTGCCCCATAGCTCTGGCAGCATTAGTGCCATGCAGCCACAGCCATTGCATCCCTGTCCCATAGCTCTCGCAGCAATAGTGCCATGCAGCCACAGCTGTTGCATCCCTGCCCCATAGCTCTGGCAGCATTAGTGCCATGCAGCCACAGCCATTGCATCCCTGTCCCATAGCTCTCGCAGCAATAGTGCCATGCAGCCACAGCTGTTGCATCCCTGTCCCATAGCTTTGGCAGCAATAGTGCCATGCAGCCACAACTGTTGCATCCCTGTCCCATAGCTCTGGCAGCAATAGTGCCATGCAGACACAACTGTTGCATCCCTGTCCCATAGCTATGGCAGCAATGGTGCCATGCAGGCAAAGCTGTTGCATCCCTGTCCCATAGCTCTGGCAGCAATAGTGCCATGCAGCCACAGCTGTTGCATCCCTGTCCCATAGCTCTGGCAGCAATAGTGCCATTAGACCACAGCTGTTGCATCCCTGTCCCATAGATCTGGCAGCAATAGTGCCATGCAGCCACAGCTGTTGCATCCCTGTCCCATAGCTCTGGCAGCAATAGTGCCATGCAGCCACAGCTGTTGCATCCCTGTCCCATAGCTCTGGCAGCAATAGTGCCATGCAGCCACAGCTGTTGCATCCCTGCCCCATAGCTCTGGCAGCATTAGTGCCATGCAGCCACAGCCATTGCATCCCTGTCCCATAGCTCTCGCAGCAATAGTGCCATGCAGCCACAGCTGTTGCATCCCTATCCCATAGCTCTGGCAGCAATAGTGCCATGCAACCACAGCTGTTGCATCCCTGTCCCATAGATCTGGCAGTAATAGTGCCATGTAGCCACAGCTGTTGCATCCCTGTCCCATAGCTCTGGCAGCAATAGTGCCATGCAGCCACAGCTGTTGCATCCATGTCCCATAGCTCTGGCAGCAATAGTTCCATGCAGCCACATCTGTTGCATCCATGTCCCATAGCTCTGGCAGCAATAGTGCCATGCAGCCACAGCTGTTGCATCCTGATCCCATAGCTGTGGCAGCAATAGTGCCATGCAACCACAGCTGTTGCATCCCTGTTCCATAGATCTGGGAGCAATAGTGCCATGCAGCCACAGCTGTTGCATCCCTGTCCCATAGCTCTGGTAGCAATAGTGCCATGCAGCCACAGCTGTTGCATCCCTATCCCATAGCTCCCGCAGCAATAGTGCCATGCAGCCATAGCTGTTGCATCCCTGTCCCATAGCTCTGGCAGCAATAGTCCCATGCAGCCACAGCTGTTGCATCCCTGTCCCATAGCTCTGGCACCACTAGTGCAATGCAGCCCTAGCCGTTGCATCCCTGTCCCATAGCTGTGGCAGCAATAGTGCCATGTAGCCACAGCCGTTGCATCCCTGTCCGAAAGCTCTGGCAGCAATAGTGCCATGCAGCCACAACCATTGCATCCCTATCCCATAGCTCTGGCAGCAATAGTGCCATGCAACCACAGCTGTTGCATCCGTGTCCCATAGATCTGGCAGCAATAGTGCCATGCAGCCACAGCTGTTGCATCCCTGTCCCATAGCTCTGGCAGCAATAGTGCCATGCAGCCATAGCTGTTGCATCCCTGTCCCATAGCTCTACCAGCAATACTGCCATGCAACCACAGCAATTGCATCCCTGTCCCATAGCTCTGGCAGCAATAGTGCCATGCAGCCACAGCTGTTGCATCCCTGTCCCATAGCTCTAGCAGCAATAGTGCCATTCAGCCACAGCTGTTGCATCCCTGTCCCATAGCTTTGGCAGCAATAGTGCCATGCAACCACAGCTGTTCCATCCTTGTCCCATAGATCTGGCATAAATAGTGCCATGCACCCACAGCTGCTGCATCCTTGTCCCATTTCTCTGGCAGCAATAGTGCCATGCAGCCACAGCTGTTGCATCCCTATCCCATAGCTCTGGCAGCAATAGTGCCATGCAGCCACAGCTGTTGCATCCCTGTCCCATAGCTCTGGCAGCAATAGTGCCATGCAGCCACAGCTGTTGCATCCCTGTCCCATAGCTCTGGCAGTAATAGTGCCATGCAGCCACAGCTGTTGCATCCCTGTCCCATAGCTCTGGCAGCACTAGTGCCATGCAACCACAGCCGTTGCATCCTTGCCCCATAGCTGTGGCAGCAATAATGCCATGCAGCCACAGTTGTTGCATCCTTGTCCCATAGCTCTGGCAGCAATAGTGCCATGCAACCACAGCTGTTGCATCCCTGTCCCATAGATCTGGCAGAAATAGTGCCATGCAGCCACAGCCGTTGCATCCGTGTCCCATAGCTCTGGTAGCAATAGTGCCATGCAGCCACAGCTGTTGTATCCTTATCCCATAGCTTTAGAAGAAATAGTGTCATGCAGCCACAGCTGTTGCATCCTTGTCCCATAGCTGTTGCAGCAATAGTGCCATTCAGCCACAGCTGTTGCATCCGTGTCCCATAGCTCTGGCAGCAATTGTTCCATGCAGCCACAGCTGTTGCATCCCTGTCCCATAGATCTGGCAGCAATAGTGCCATGCAGCCACAGCTGTTGCTTCCCTGTCCCATAGCTCTGGCAGCAATAGTGCCATGCAGCCACAGCTGTTGCATCCCTGTCCCATAGCTCTGGCAGCAATAGTGCCATGCAGCCACAGCTGTTGCATCCCTGTCCCATAGCTCTGGCAGCAATAGTGCCATGCAGCCACAGCTGTTGCATCCCTGTCCCATAGCTCTAGCAGCAATAGTGCCATGCAGCCATAGCTGTTGCATCCCTGTCCCATAGCTGTGGCAGCAATAGTGCCATGCAACCACAGCTGTTGCATCCCTGTCCCATAGATCTGGCATAAGTAGTGCCATGCAGCCACAGCCGCTGCGTCCCTGTCCCATAGCTCTGGCAGCAATAGTGCCATGTAGCCATAGCTGTTGCATCCCTGTCCCATAGCTCTGGCAGCAATAGTGCCATGCAGCCACAGCTTTTGCATCCCTGTCCCATAGCTCTGGCAGCAATAGTGCCATGCAGCCACAACTGTTGCATCCCTCTCTCATAGCTCTGGCAGCAATAGTGCCATGCAGGCAAAGCTCTTGCATCCCTGTCCCATAGCTCTGGCAGCAATAGTGCCATGCAACCACAGCTGTTGCATCCCTGTCCCATAGCTCTGGCAGCAATAGTGCCATTCAACCACAGCTGTTGCATCTCTATCCCATAGACCTGGCAGCAATAGTGCCATGTAGCCATAGCTGTTGCATCCCTGTTCCATAGCTCTGGCACCAATAGTGCCATGCAGCCACAACTATTGCATCCCTGTCCCATAGCTCTAGCAGCAATAGTGCCATGCAGCCATAGCTGTTGCATCCCTGTCCCATAGCTCCGGCAGTAATAGTGCCATGCAGCCACAGCTGTTGCATCCCTGTCCCATAGATCTGGCAGCACTAGTGCCATGCAGCCACAACCATTGCATCCTTGCCCCATAGCTCTGGCAGCAATAGTGCCATGCAGCCACAGCTGTTGCATCCCTGTCCCATAGCTCTGGCAGCAATAGTGCCATGCAACCACAGTTGTTGCATCCCTGTCCCATAGATCTGGCAGAAATAGTGCCATGGAGCCACAGCCGTTGCATCCCTGTCCCATAGCTCTGGCAGCAATAGTGCCATGCAGCCACAGCTGTTGCATCCCTGGCCCATAGCTGTAGAGGAATAGTGTCATGCAGCCACAACTGTTGCGTCCCTGTCCCATAGCTGTGGCAGCAATAGTGCCATTCAGCCACAGCTGTTGCATCCCTGTCCCATAGCTCTGGCAGCAATAGTTCCATGCAGCCACAGCTGTTGCATCCCTTTCCCATAGCTCTGGCAGCAATAGTGCCATGCAGCCACAGCTGTTGCATCCCTGTCCCATAGCTCTGTCAATGCGCCGGATAGCAACGGTCTAGAAAACGGGTCCCGACATGGGAGGCCGCCAACCGCTCTTGGTATTGCAACCAAGATAACATATCACCCTCGAACGAGGGATCCACACTTTAGGTTCGTTTGGTTTGCAACCTCACGAAGTCCGCATGTTGGTCTTTAGTGTCTACCTTTGGTTGGACACTCTGTGAGGAGTCTCAAAGGCAAGAACTGTAAATGGATGCATGCAAGGTACAGGCTTTTATACTTGCAGAGCTTTGCTAAAGCTTCTGCTTGTAGTGGCTCCACTGGAGCCAACCTCAACCTACAATCCTACTTGGCGCGTCCTTAGACCGCCAAGTGTCATCCTCAAG
>SZWC01008062.1:11421-28059 GCA_023375785.1 Penium margaritaceum
AGTGCCACCCGCGGCACATCATCTGCAATGGCTTGCCCTTGAGGCGCGGGGTCCGCGCATTCGAACGGGGGGGGGGGTGAGTGTGCCACGAGACGGACCTTTCGACGACAGTCCACGGGCTATGTCACAACTGGCGCAAGAAGATTCGCGTCACCAGCCGTAGCAGCCTCACCCGGAGCAACTCCAGGAGCACCACCGGCACCAACCCCTTCCGCGGCAGCAGTAGTACCACCAAGAGCACCTCCGTCCCCAGTTCCTTCCGCGGCACCGGCAGTGGCGACGACATCTGAAGCCCCGCCGGCACCAGCCCCTTCCGCGGCACCGGTAGTGGCGACATCTGAAGCCCCGCAGGCACCAGCCCCTTCCGCGGCACTGGAAGCTTCAGCGGCGTCCAAGGTAGCAGCAGTACCTGGAGGCCCCCCGGCACCAAGTCATTCCGCAGCACCAAATGTAGCAGCATCCCCTGGGGCACCCCCGGTACCAAGCCCCACCGCAGCAATAGCAGTAGCGTCACCCAGGACGCCTCCGCCATCTGGCCCTGCTGCGCCCCCGGCGGCAGCGACACCTGCAGGAGTACCGCCACCGCCCGGCCCTTCTGCACCAACCGCGCACTCCTCCTCTCCACCGGCCTTGGGCGGAATTCCACAGCTCCTGCTCAGCGCCGGCATGATCATGGAGGGCGCACAGACACGTTTGGAAGAAAGCTCTGGGGACAGTGGAGATCACCCCAAAGCTGACCATCTGCTGGACGTGGTGAGCAGCGTCGTCCTGCATCTGCTCGATGAACTCCCAGAGGTAGTCCGCGCAAGCTTAGGGGACTCTTTCTTCAACCCCGCCTGGCAGGTGTCCTTAAAGGAAGCGGCCAAAAATGCCCTTGCTTTGGGGCCGCAAGCACGACAGTTGCAGTTATTGGAGACAGCGCGGGTCGAGCGCCTCCTTTCGGTGCTCCGCGACCTTCTCAACCTGCGTCCAACACAGGCCATGGCAGGTGTGGCAACGCTCCTGGACACGGTACAACCTGATCATAATGTGGATCCTGCCCGCGAATGGTGGCTCCTGGTCCGCCGTGACCAGTCCCCGAATCCCACATGCCGCTACGTACACCTGCTCCAAGAACGTGCCTAGGCACTCACTATATACCACGCCGCCCGCATGCCGGCAGGAAGGATGGAAGTACCAGACCGGAGGACAACGGCGCAACTTTGGAGGTGGGGCTACCTCTTTGGGCTCACCTCCCGCAGGTGTGGATTGCAATACACGGCAGTGGAGCTGGCAGCCGTGTCTGCGGCGGAGCAGCAGCATGAGCATTGGTTCGCCGCAATCGCCAACGCCTGGCAGCTTAGTCAAGACAACGCCATGCGCCAATGGGCCGTAACAGCGGTAGCTGAGGGATTATGGAAATCCCTCCAGGGAATACACACGGCACTATCAGAAGAAGCAGTACGTCACTGGGCCCGAGAAGCAATCAACGTGTGTCGGGAGGAGAAGAACCGCACCCACATTGAAATCGATGGGCGTAGGAATACCTCCGTGACTCTCCCGATCTCACAAGCATGAGGGAACGGCTGTGGGCACTTTGGCAAGAGATGGCAGAAAAGCAGAGGAGGAAGGAGGAGGCGGCAGTAGAGCAAAAGGCGGTAGAAGAAGTAGAGGCTGTGGTGGAAGCTGTGATCGTGGCTGCGGAACGCGAAGCAGGAACGGAATGTGTGACAGGACAAGAGACAAAAACCACCCCGGAGACTGAGGCAGCGGATGCAAGGGAAGCGGCGGCCGTGGCAAAACAAGCGGCAGAGGCACAAACAGCAGAACAGCAAGAAAAGGCACTGGTGGAAAGTGGAGGACGAGCCCAACACGTGCTTGGCTACGCCAGGGCTGTTATGGCCAAGAGGGAGGTATGGAAGAACACCTCACAGCCAGTCTTGTCCCCTGCTATGCTCGACAGAAGGGCCAAGCTCCAGCGCACGGCCAGAAGGGCTATGGCATCCACGGCTCCTGGAAAGCAGGTGGCTCACACGGCGTCAGTCAGCCGGGAGGCTGAACCACACAAGGATTCCCCTGCGAAGAAACGGGCGCCATCCGCGGAGACTACACGAACATCCAACCACAAAAAGAAAGGAAAGCAGACCGTTGAGGACAGCCCCGCCACTACCATCCCCGCCAAGCGCAGCAAAACAGAAACCCGCCAGCCTGTTGACCTGGAAGAGCTTGCGCAGGTACAGCGAAGCATCGCCCAGGCAATGGAGCTGCTTCTGGCGGTATCCCGCAACGTCCCCATGCCGGCCGGATCGGTTCCGACCCAACTTCAACCCATCATGGGGGGCGCGGGAGCCGCATCGCAACACAAGCAGGGGATTGAAGAAGATGCCGCGGTGACTACAGCAAAACAGAAGGTAGGTGGGGTGGTGATTTCCGAACTCAGCGAATCACCACCACGTAACGAGGACAGCCCAATCGCGAGAGGTTGGGGCTAGCTGCGACTCCCCGAGGCAGCACCGGAACAAAAGGCAGAGCCAGAGGCAGGCGAAGTCCGTGGAGCATGCGGACGACGGCATGGAGCAGTGCCTGAAACGACACTGCGAAACCAATGGGATGAAGGGGAACTCCGCGTGGTAGGGGTTCTGCGCATCTTCCCCGCCCCGGACAGCTGGGACAGGGAGCCCCCCGTATGCGACGAAAAGAACCAACGGCGACTGCATGCGATGAAGGCGGAACAAGACACGAGACGAGCCCAGGGACTGCCAGCGCTGGAAAAGGAGAAGAAGAGGAAGTAGGGAAAAGCGGCCGCGGGAAAGGTGGTGAAAGAGAAGCCCGCCGAGACGCAGGACTGGAAGATCTGGCAAGCCGCGCACATCCTGCT
Source organism: Penium margaritaceum (assembly GCA_023375785.1). NCBI lineage: Eukaryota > Viridiplantae > Streptophyta > Zygnematophyceae > Desmidiales > Peniaceae > Penium > Penium margaritaceum. Next base: position 14,279 of record SZWC01008062.1, read on the forward strand.
CCGCGCCACAACCAAGGAACAGCAGAAGGTGGAGGCGGAGAAGGTGTACAAAGCCTTGGGGGCGCGGATGGGGGTTGAATATGACTGGAGGAAGAAGGATGATCTCACCGTCACCTGCGAACAGTACGCATGGGAAGGTGGGCGTTTGTGGCGGACCAAACCACAAGTCTTATGGGTGCCCTCACCCACCATGCAACGAGCGGTGGTCGAAGCATACCATCAACACCACCACACTAGCGTCCAAGCACTCAAGGAGCGCCTCACCCCCATCCTACACATACCAAACCTCCTGGCGGTTNAGGATTGGAGGATCTAGCAAGCCGCGCACATCCTGCTCCGCGCCACAACCAAGGAACAGCAGAAGGTGGAGGCGGAGAAGGTGTACAAAGCCTTGGGGGCGCGGATGGGGGTTGAATATGACTGGAGGAAGAAGGATGATCTCACCGTCACCTGCGAACAGTACGCATGGGAAGGTGGGCGTTTGTGGCGGACCAAACCACAAGTCTTATGGGTGCCCTCACCCACCATGCAACGAGCGGTGGTCGAAGCATACCATCAACACCACCACACTAGCGTCCAAGCACTCAAGGAGCGCCTCACCCCCATCCTACACATACCAAACCTCCTGGCGGTTGTGAAAGACGTGGTGCAACACTGTGCGCCATGTGAGCGCCACCGCAAGATAACGCCGCGGGACATGCCGCTCTTCCTGCCATCCCCCATCGGCGAGCCATTGGACTGCATCATCGTTGACTTTCATGGACCCTGTCCTCACCGCGCCCAAGGAGAGCCATACTGGATTGCAGCGGTGGATCATTTCACCAAATATATGTGGGTCCGGGCTGTCCCCGACAAGTCCTCTGAACGCGCGGCACGCTTCATCCGAGAGGAAGTGTTCTACAAATTTGGAGGGTGTCGCGTGGTGCACAGTGACAACGGCACCGAGTTTGCGGGAGCGTTCTGCGAGGAGCTTGCGAAGTGCGGAGTGCAGCATGTGCATTCTGGGCGATACTGACCTCAATCCCAGGGCCAGGTCGAGCGGTTGCACGAGATTCTGGAGCGGGTGGTGGCCACCGCGGAGGCCAAAGTTTGAGGGGAAACCCTCAAAAAGACCGCCCACTTCATCAACATTACCCCTAGCCGTGCCACCACATTCTCACCGCATGCCCTCCGCTTTGAACAGCCCCCCCGCGCGGCACTCGGCATACCGCAGTCCCCGCTACTGCTGCCGCTGGACCCGGAGCAGCAGCAAGATGGCGGCTCAGAGAAGGAGCGGGAGCTGGCAAGGGATAAGGAAGTGCAGGAGTGGTACCGGGCGCGATGCCAAAAGCCCGCCGCGATGAGGGTAGAGGCACGACTCCGAGCCTTGGTCTCGGCTTGGCGCGGATGTGATGCCGCCAACCGACGCCTCAACCACGGAGCAATTGAGGAAGGGAACCTGGTGTACCTCCGCCCCTTCCCCGGCACAGGGCGTGAAGTAGAAGACGCACAGCAAGTATACTGCGTGGCCGCGGTGGATGCGGGATGAGGGTGGCTGGAGGGGCCAGATGGATTTAATGAACAGAGCTACCCTGAGACAGAGTTTGTCCTGCTGTCCCCGGCCTGGCAAACGCACATACCCGGCACGAGTGGAGAACTCCCTCCGCTCGAGGCGCGCAAGGGATCAAGAGGGTGGCGCGCGGAGGAGGTGCTGGAACAGTGTAAGACCCAGGTGTCGGAGTAGGAGGAAGTGTGGAGTTAGGAACCTCAGGAAGAACCGACTGACGACTCTGACGTGCAGAAGGTCTCCGCAAAAGAAGGACGTATAGTACAGGAACAGCAAGTACAAGAATTGAGGGGCCTGCAACAACCAGCACCGCAGGAGCAGCAGGAGCAGCAGGAGCTGTAGGAACATCAGGAGCAGCAAGAACGACAACAGTCAAGATCACAACAGACGGGCAGCGGAGAGATGACCCCACAGGTGGTCACCGACGCTCCACGGAGGATTGTCCCTATGCGCCCCCGCGCCCTGGCTACCTACACGGGACCCTGCGCAGTATGTGGGAAGAACCTGCCCGAGGAGAAGCTCCTGAAAGTCGTTTGCCGCGCCTGCGGCCAACTGGTGCACCAAGGGCTGGCCAAGAGCTGCATTGGTTGGAACCGCACCTCTTTGCAGTGCATGAGTGAAGGCCAGGGGGGAGACGTAAGGCAGAAAGAAGAAGGAGGCCACGGAGTCGGCCCAGGCTCCGGGGGAGGAAAAGCAAGAGGGGGATGGGACCCCGACAAGGAGGAAGAGGAGGAGGAAGAGGAGGCTAGCGCGGCGCAGCAAGGGCCTCGCACGGCAACGGGGGCCACCATGCAACAATGGCAAGAGGAAGGTCGGATGGCAGCGTCGGACAAGGCTCAGAAGGAAAAGGCACGATAAACGTGTACTCAATGCGGGCATCGCTGGGGCAGACGGGTGCAGGACTGTGAAGGATGCCACCAATGGATATGCGACAAGTGCCTAGAGCAGTCGCGGAACGCAAAGGGAGAGCGGAGCGGAGCAGAGAAGTGTCGGAATTGCCGCGAAGAGATTGAGCGCAATCACGGGATCCGGAATCCGCCACATGTCACTGCAAAAGGAGAGGAGGTGGATTCGGAGGATGAGGAAGAGCAGGATCCGCCTGTACCTTATGTAGAAAACTGCCCCACCTGCATAAAGGTTGTCTGCACGGGGAGCGCTGCACCCAGTGTGGCCGGATGGCTCATCAGGGCTGTCTTGTAACGGGCAGCTCGGTATGGGCAGGGCAGTGTCAAAGATGTGTGGGAGCGGAAATCGTGGAAGAAGGTGTTTCACTATCCTACGCCACTGAAACTTTGGCCCCACTATGCGAAGGGTGTTAAACAGAGCTGACCGAGTTCGGCAAATCCTGCGGCATGTGTCGGACCATGTGCCACCTCCAGTGTGGCAAGCGCGGGAAGGAGGGCATCTGGACCTACGGCAACTGTCGCAACAAGTCGCGGAGGATGAAATGGAAGTTCTCCAACAAGCGCATCTGCACGGGGGACAACTGCTTTGGTCGGCTTGAAGGGTCAGTCTACCGGTGCGAGCACTGCGGAGGCCTTGCACATGAATCCTGCGCCAAGGAGGTAAGGCGGAGCAGCGAAAGCAAACGGATCTACCGATGCTCAAGCTACCAAAGGTACGAGCGCACGCCACACTTCTCCTCATGCAAGAACTTGGTTGGCGCACCCACAATCGGAGCGCAGTGTGAAGGATGCCGGCTATTCGTCCACGACGAGTACGCGGTGAAGCTCAAGCGGAGGGGAGGAACGGTGGAAAAGTACTGCCGGCCGTGCCAGGAACGGGGTCGCCCCAAGCCCCGCAAGCATTTCACGCAGAAAACGCGCTGAGAGACTCTGTGACAGAGTCTCGGAAAAAGGGGGATTGGGGGCATCAGTGTCACGCACAAATCTGCCGCAGCTCCAAAAAAAAGCAATCCGCGCAATGGGGACGGAGGAGGCAGAGGGTCCGCGCACAGGATGCTGGCTCCCGCGGATGCGGTTGAGCGAGGGATAGCGCGGATCCGAAGAGGCAAGGGCCAGGGTATTGATGGGAAGTCCAGCGCAGGCCAACAACTCGTCTGCGGCGGTTCTCCTCAGTCGAAGAATTTGTGCAAAGGCGGGAAGCAGCGGAGGGAAGAGCTGCGGTGCAAAGCGAACACGGACAAGTCGTAGTAGAATTCGCAGCCATTGACAAAGCACAGGCAGGACGGCAGAGGAATTGAGCAATGAGGGGAGAAAACGTCCAATCAGCATAAGCGACCAAGCATCAATCACGGAGGAGTCCCGGGAGACGCACCGCGGGAGACGAAGATTCAAGGAAGAACACGAAGAACCGCGTGCACAAACCACGGATGGAGAACATGATCAGCAGAAGATAGGCAGTGTGTGTGTGTGAAAAGGATGAGACCCGCGGTGCGTAGCCGCACCGCGTGGAGTCCAAAATTGGAGGAAATAGGATGGTGTGAGAGGGATGAGACCGATGGCATGTAGACACGCAGTGCGGGGTCCCAGGTAGAAAAGGGCCCCACCAGCAATAGCAGAAGTGCAACTCAGACTTGCTTGTCTTCCAAAAGTATTCCATGTACTCCGCAATCAGCTTTATCAAAAGTCATTGGCCTACTCTCATTCCTATGCTCCGCCCATCGCCTTCTTGCCCTCAGTTGCTCTCGGAGTCTGATCTGCAGACTGTGTGAGAGTGTGTGAAGAACCAAAAATCCGAGTGAGGTGGGCTGCCGGCAGTGTCCTTTGCTTGCACACGTGCGCGAAACAGGGTTCCGCGGAGAGGAGTCGGACGCCACGAGGTGGTGGACTTCCGTGTGGGAAGAGGTGGAACGCGGAGCATCACTCATCAGTGAGGTGTCTGCTCAAAAGTTTAGACCTGTGGTCCGCGGAATAGCTGATAATCAAGGGTTTGCCATTACGGGGTGCCGTACTCTAGTGGGCCACAGAGTGTCACTTCTCGTTAAGATATCTACATAGAGGTATAGACTTGTGGTCCGCGGAACAACTGATCGTTGGGAGTTTGCCATTATCGGTTGCCATACTGTGGTAGGCCGCAGAAGATTAGCTTTCATCGTGTGTGCGCAGCAGCCCCAAGCCCATGGTCCGCGGAATAGCCGATAGCCTGAAGGTGACTTGTGTCCGGCCATTCACTAGTAGAAGTGAAGTGCATAATCCGCGGAGATCCACGGAGAGTGACCGCCCACGGAAAAATCAGGGACGCGGCAAAATTGGGGGTATCACTTGCTCCAGTTGTATCAGGCTTACTTCAGTTGTCTTGGGCTTGCCCCTGTTGTCTTGGGCATGTTCCAGTTGTATTGGGATTACTCCAGTTATGTTGGCCTTGATCGAGTTGTTTTGGGCTTGCTCCAGGTGTCTTGGGCTTGCTCCAGTTGTCTTAGCCTTGCTCCAGTTTTCTTGGCCGTGGTCGAGTTGTCTTAGGCTTGTTTCAGTTGTCTTGGGCTTGCCCCTGTTGTCTTGGGCATGTTCCAGTTGTATTGGGATTACTCCAGTTATGTTGGCCTTGATCGAGTTGTTTTGGGCTTGCTCCAGGTGTCTTGGGCTTGCTCCAGTTGTCTTAGCCTTGCTCCAGTTTTCTTGGCCGTGGTCGAGTTGTCTTAGGCTTGTTTCAGTTGTCTTGGGCTTGCCCCTGTTGTCTTGGGCATGTTCCAGTTGTATTGGGATTACTCCAGTTATGTTGGCCTTGATCGAGTTGTTTTGGGCTTGCTCCAGCTGTCTTGGCCTTGATATTGCTGTCCTAACCTTGCTCCGGTTGTCTTGGCCCTGCTCTAGTTGTTCTGGCATTGCTCCAGTTGTCTCGGGCTTGCTCTTGTTGTCTAGGGATTTCTCCAATTGTCTTGGGCTTGTTCGATTTGCCTTGGGCTTGCTCCAGATGTATTGGCCTTGCTCCAGTTTGTCAGAAGAATGCAATGAGCAAGGACTGCAGGAGCAGAAGCAAGTAGAAGCAATGAAGCAAGCTGAAGTGACGTAGTAAAGTGACGGAAGCACAGCGGTGAGAGTCGACCGAAGGAGTTTGTCGGAGAGTCGCGAGAGGACGTGAGGAACTGGAGCTCCAAGGTAGACAGATTGCCGATGAGAGAACTTGACTGCGAAGCGAGGGAGGCTTCGGATGTGAATGGTTGAGGGTGGCAACGCGAAGAGCCGAGAGGAGACAGTGGTGGGTGAAGGCAATGGAAGCGAGAGGCGAGCAGAGGGGAGACACGGCGGTGAATCCGTGGAACCAAGGGGGATTAGGATGGACAGAACTCGTCTAGTTAACTCGAGGGAATGAACATCCTTGGTGTAAAAGGGACAAAACAGGAGAAATGAGCAAAGTAACGGCTTCTTTCCGCTAGCTGGACGTGAGTGAATGGTGTCACTTTATTAGGGGATGACTTGACCAAAGGGTCCAAACGGTCGAGCGACCGGAGAGGCGTTGGGCAAGATGGTTCAGTCATTGGACTTGAACCGTTATTGAGACTGAGATATTTTCATCTCTTGTGAAGGCTTCATTTTCGACACCCCCCTTGAAGCTTGACAAGAGGTAAGAGAGCAAGAGGCAGATCAGGGGTAGTAGCGCTCCCAGTATTCCACCCTATTGGGGGATGTGGGGGATTGGGGAGTGCAAGGCCGTTCTTCTATGGCTTGAATTTCTACTTCATCCTCCATTCTCCTTTGATATCAGATGAAGGTTTGCAGTTGGAATCGTCGTTCCTCAAGACGTTCACTGTATGGGGGAGGGTCAAGTGTAGCCGGACGAGGATCAGAGGATTATGTTCCTCTGTTTGAGGAGTAATATCTGAGGGCGTGGATGGTCCGGAAGACAACCTGATGCCGATGTGCGGCAATGATGGGGTGGAATTTGTCATAAGTGCTTTTGTAGAGAAGTCCTCGTAGTTGAGTGTGGGGAATGCCATACTCCCTTCTTCCTTGTGTGCTTCCCTGGGCTTCTTTACTTCCAACATTTTGTAGCACATCAAGGAGATTGTATCCGTATATGTCCAGGGTGGCGATTTCACAGCGGAGTTGGCGGCGCCATTGCTCAAAGTTGTGGCTCCCATCAGGTGCGAATGAGAGTGGGGAAATTTTATCGGTTAGGGAGGCAACTTCATTCTAAAGCAGGATGGTGTGTCATTGCTCTTCCATAGGGGAGGAGGAGTGTTGAGTGCTGATGGGGAAGAGGGGACAACCAGGATTTTGAGGACAATCAAATTGTGCAGGAGGGTTGATGGTGATGTGTTGGAGTAGATATTGTACATGAATGATGGCGGATGAAGAGCATGGTGGAATGGGGTAAATCGGGCACTGTGGAAGTTTTGGTGTGGGCACAGGTCATCGCGAAGTGGGCGATGCGACCGGGAGGATCCTTGTGTCAAACTGGCGATACTGGAGCAGTTGGGAGGAGGTGGAGACAACTGATGAGAGGGAACATGGACGAAACCACGTGTGCTTTTTATATTTAGGGATAAGATGCGACAAGGGGAAAGCGAGAGCCAACGCGCCACGAGAAGTTTGCTGCCGGCGTGGGTACAGGCTGCTGCAAAGCGGGCAGCGAGCTCGTGCAGGGCCTTGTGCTAGCCACGGATGCGGATGATGATAAAGCAAAGGCAGGTGAAGTAGGAGTGAGCGCAGGGGCGAAACCATGTGCGGTGCACAGTAGAGGAGTAGAATGCGGCAAGGGGAAGGCGGATGCCGACACGCCGTAAGAAATCTGCTTCCGGAGTAGGTGCAGGCTGTTGCAAAGCGGGCAGCGAGCTCGTGGAGATCCTTGTGTTGGTTGCACATGCGGATGATGATTAATCAGATGTTGATAACAGAGGAGTGGGCGTTGTGGTGGAATCACGTGCACTGCGGAAATTGTTGGAGTGGGTGCTGGTCGTTGCGAAGCGGGCGATGCGTCCGGACGGTTCCTTGTGCCAAGCGGAAGATGATGTGAAAACGAACCGGGAGGAGGCGGAGGCGGCTGATGGCTTAGTGGGCGCAGGGGTAGAACCACATGCGCCGGGGAGGCTGAGGAGAATAACTGATGCGGAGGCGATGCGGATGATTGACGAGGATGTCGATGCTTGTGAGGAGTGACAAATGAAGCAGAGATACAGAGGGCCGAGGGCGACTGATGAAGATGAGGACAAAGAGAAGACGGCTGGCAATGCTGAAGAAAGATGCAAGCCAAGGCAGGCAAAGGATGGGACGAGAAGAGGCGGTTGCGAGATAACCACGTGCTCTACTTGCAGGAGAGTGACGGCTTATTCCCCAATTAGCCAAAGACCAGTGGGCAGGAAGACTGGTGGTGTCCGGTATCCTGTTGGCTAGAGGAGGTCAGTTTTATGAGAGGAAGTCATACAGGGAGTAGAGGCACTTGTTCGCCGATGCCAGGAAAGTGACTGCTTGTTGCCCAGTTGGCTCGCACGGGAGCAGGAAGACTGGTGGTATCCAATGTCCTGACGTCAAGAGTCCCATTCCTTCTGCCGACGTTGCGAGAAGGCAGCACAAGAACGCGGCTCAAAGGGAAGGATGCAAAAGCAAGGATTGGTTGTGATTCAGTACAGGCAGTTGACAAGAGAAGAGGAGCAAGGCGGAGGTACTAGTTTTGGCTGAGCTGACGAGAGGCAGCAGATGGCGGAGGCAGGAAACTGCTCGGAAATTGTCAGTGGGCAGCGGCTTGGGGGTTGCTTGCTGCTGTCACGGACGGCAGGTCACCAAGTTGTCGGCCACGGGCGTGGAATGGGTGCAGGGATTCGTTAGGATGACGCGACGTCCCTTCAGTTCTAGGAGCAATTCAAGTGGTGCTGCTGATGTCAACTTCTATCAAAGCGGGGAGATGCAAAGTAGTGGTGGCGACGGTAGAGAAGCGCACATCCAAGACGCGAGGTAGTGATGACGACAGAGCGACGACGAGGTCACGGGGCACCAGGTGATGTTCCCTGATACTCCCATACAATGTCAGAAGAATGCAATGAGCGAGGACAGCTGGAGAAGAAGCAAGCAAGCGCAATAAAGTGATGAAGAATGTAATGATCGAGGACACTTGATGATGTTGTATTCGGCTTGCTCTAGTTCTCTTGGATTTGCTCCAAGTCTCTTGGGCTTGCTCCATATGTTTGGGGCTTGCTCCAATTGTGTTGGCCTTGGTCCAGGCTTCTTGGGCTTGCTCCAGTTGCCTTGGGTTTTCTCAAGTTGTCTTAGCCTTGCTTCAGTTGTCTTGGACTTGCTCCACTTGTCTTAGCTTTGCTCCAGTTGTCTTGGCCCTGCTCCAGTTGTCTTGGGCTTGTTCCACTTGGCTTTATCCACTTGTCTTGGGCTTGCTCCAGTTGTCTTGGGCTTGCTGTAGTTGTCTTGGGCTTTCTCCGGTTATCTTGGGATTGCTCCTGTTGTCTTGGCCTTGCTCCAGTTGTCTTGGGCTGGCTCTAGTTGTTTTGGGCTTACTCCATTTGTCTTGGCCTTGCTCCAGTTGTCTTGGTATTGATCTAGCTGTTTTGGGCTTGCTTCAGGTATCTTGGGCTTGCTCTAGTTCTCTTGGCCTTGCTCCAATTTTCTTAGCCTTGCTCCAGTTGTCTAATGCTTGGTCCAGTTGTCTTGGGCTCGTCCTAGTTGTCTTGGACTTGCTCTAGTTGTCTTGGGCTTGCTCTAGTTGTCGTGGCCTTGCTGTAACTGTATTGGGCTTGCTCCAGTTGTCTTCGGCTTGCTCTAGTTCTCTTGGATTTGCTCCAAGTCTCTTGGGCTTGCTCCAGGTGTCTTGGGCTTGCTCAAGTTGTCTTGGTCTTGTCCCAGTTGTCTTCGGCTTGCTCTAGTTCTCTTGGATTTGCTCCAAGTCTCTTGGGCTTGCTCCAGGTGTCTTGGGCTTGCTCAAGTTGTCTTGGTCTTGTCCCAGTTGTCTTCGGCTTGCTCTAGTTCTCTTGGATTTGCTCCAAGTCTCTTGGGCTTGCTCCAGGTGTCTTGGGCTTGCTCAAGTTGTCTTGGTCTTGTCCCAGTTGTCTTCGGCTTGCTCTAGTTCTCTTGGATTTGCTCCAAGTCTCTTGGGCTTGCTCCAGGTGTCTTGGGCTTGCTCAAGTTGTCTTGGTCTTGTCCCAGTTGTCTTCGGCTTGCTCTAGTTCTCTTGGATTTGCTCCAAGTCTCTTGGGCTTGCTCCAGGTGTCTTGGGCTTGCTCAAGTTGTCTTGGTCTTGTCCCAGTTGTCTTCGGCTTGCTCTAGTTCTCTTGGATTTGCTCCAAGTCTCTTGGGCTTGCTCCAGGTGTCTTGGGCTTGCTCAAGTTGTCTTGGTCTTGTCCCAGTTGTCTTCGGCTTGCTCTAGTTCTCTTGGATTTGCTCCAAGTCTCTTGGGCTTGCTCCAGGTGTCTTGGGCTTGCTCAAGTTGTCTTGGTCTTGTCCCAGTTGTCTTCGGCTTGCTCTAGTTCTCTTGGATTTGCTCCAAGTCTCTTGGGCTTGCTCCAGGTGTCTTGGGCTTGCTCAAGTTGTCTTGGTCTTGTCCCAGTTGTCTTCGGCTTGCTCTAGTTCTCTTGGATTTGCTCCAAGTCTCTTGGGCTTGCTCCAGGTGTCTTGGGCTTGCTCAAGTTGTCTTGGTCTTGTCCCAGTTGTCTTCGGCTTGCTCTAGTTCTCTTGGATTTGCTCCAAGTCTCTTGGGCTTGCTCCAGGTGTCTTGGGCTTGCTCAAGTTGTCTTGGTCTTGTCCCAGTTGTCTTCGGCTTGCTCTAGTTCTCTTGGATTTGCTCCAAGTCTCTTGGGCTTGCTCCAGGTGTCTTGGGCTTGCTCAAGTTGTCTTGGTCTTGTCCCAGTTGTCTTCGGCTTGCTCTAGTTCTCTTGGATTTGCTCCAAGTCTCTTGGGCTTGCTCCAGGTGTCTTGGGCTTGCTCAAGTTGTCTTGGTCTTGTCCCAGTTGTCTTCGGCTTGCTCTAGTTCTCTTGGATTTGCTCCAAGTCTCTTGGGCTTGCTCCAGGTGTCTTGGGCTTGCTCAAGTTGTCTTGGTCTTGTCCCAGTTGTCTTCGGCTTGCTCTAGTTCTCTTGGATTTGCTCCAAGTCTCTTGGGCTTGCTCCAGGTGTCTTGGGCTTGCTCAAGTTGTCTTGGTCTTGTCCCAGTTGTCTTCGGCTTGCTCTAGTTCTCTTGGATTTGCTCCAAGTCTCTTGGGCTTGCTCCAGGTGTCTTGGGCTTGCTCAAGTTGTCTTGGTCTTGTCCCAGTTGTCTTCGGCTTGCTCTAGTTCTCTTGGATTTGCTCCAAGTCTCTTGGGCTTGCTCCAGGTGTCTTGGGCTTGCTCAAGTTGTCTTGGTCTTGTCCCAGTTGTCTTCGGCTTGCTCTAGTTCTCTTGGATTTGCTCCAAGTCTCTTGGGCTTGCTCCAGGTGTCTTGGGCTTGCTCAAGTTGTCTTGGTCTTGTCCCAGTTGTCTTCGGCTTGCTCTAGTTCTCTTGGATTTGCTCCAAGTCTCTTGGGCTTGCTCCAGGTGTCTTGGGCTTGCTCAAGTTGTCTTGGTCTTGTCCCAGTTGTCTTCGGCTTGCTCTAGTTCTCTTGGATTTGCTCCAAGTCTCTTGGGCTTGCTCCAGGTGTCTTGGGCTTGCTCAAGTTGTCTTGGTCTTGTCCCAGTTGTCTTCGGCTTGCTCTAGTTCTCTTGGATTTGCTCCAAGTCTCTTGGGCTTGCTCCAGGTGTCTTGGGCTTGCTCAAGTTGTCTTGGTCTTGTCCCAGTTGTCTTCGGCTTGCTCTAGTTCTCTTGGATTTGCTCCAAGTCTCTTGGGCTTGCTCCAGGTGTCTTGGGCTTGCTCAAGTTGTCTTGGTCTTGTCCCAGTTGTCTTCGGCTTGCTCTAGTTCTCTTGGATTTGCTCCAAGTCTCTTGGGCTTGCTCCAGGTGTCTTGGGCTTGCTCAAGTTGTCTTGGTCTTGTCCCAGTTGTCTTCGGCTTGCTCTAGTTCTCTTGGATTTGCTCCAAGTCTCTTGGGCTTGCTCCAGGTGTCTTGGGCTTGCTCAAGTTGTCTTGGTCTTGTCCCAGTTGTCTTCGGCTTGCTCTAGTTCTCTTGGATTTGCTCCAAGTCTCTTGGGCTTGCTCCAGGTGTCTTGGGCTTGCTCAAGTTGTCTTGGTCTTGTCCCAGTTGTCTTCGGCTTGCTCTAGTTCTCTTGGATTTGCTCCAAGTCTCTTGGGCTTGCTCCAGGTGTCTTGGGCTTGCTCAAGTTGTCTTGGTCTTGTCCCAGTTGTCTTCGGCTTGCTCTAGTTCTCTTGGATTTGCTCCAAGTCTCTTGGGCTTGCTCCAGGTGTCTTGGGCTTGCTCAAGTTGTCTTGGTCTTGTCCCAGTTGTCTTCGGCTTGCTCTAGTTCTCTTGGATTTGCTCCAAGTCTCTTGGGCTTGCTCCAGGTGTCTTGGGCTTGCTCAAGTTGTCTTGGTCTTGTCCCAGTTGTCTTCGGCTTGCTCTAGTTCTCTTGGATTTGCTCCAAGTCTCTTGGGCTTGCTCCAGGTGTCTTGGGCTTGCTCAAGTTGTCTTGGTCTTGTCCCAGTTGTCTTCGGCTTGCTCTAGTTCTCTTGGATTTGCTCCAAGTCTCTTGGGCTTGCTCCAGGTGTCTTGGGCTTGCTCAAGTTGTCTTGGTCTTGTCCCAGTTGTCTTCGGCTTGCTCTAGTTCTCTTGGATTTGCTCCAAGTCTCTTGGGCTTGCTCCAGGTGTCTTGGGCTTGCTCAAGTTGTCTTGGTCTTGTCCCAGTTGTCTTCGGCTTGCTCTAGTTCTCTTGGATTTGCTCCAAGTCTCTTGGGCTTGCTCCAGGTGTCTTGGGCTTGCTCAAGTTGTCTTGGTCTTGTCCCAGTTGTCTTCGGCTTGCTCTAGTTGTTTTGAGCTTACTCCAGTTGTCTTGGCCTGCTCCAGTTGTCTTTGGCTTGCTCCCGTTGTCTTGGCCTTGCTCTAGTTTTCTTTGCCTTGCTCCAGTTGACTTGGCTTTGCTCAAGTTGTCTTGGGCTTGCTCGAGTTGTCTTGGGCTTGCTCGAGTTGTCATGGCCTTGCTCCAGTTGTCTTGGACTTGCTCGAGTTGTCTTGGGCTTGCTCCAGGTGTCTTTGGCTTGCTCAAGTCGTCTTCGCCTTGCTCCAGTTGTCTTCGCCTTGCTCCTGTAGTTTTGGGCTTGCTCTAGTTGTCTTGGGATTGCTCCACTTGTCTTGGCCTTGCTTCAGTTGTCATATGCTTGCTCCAATTGTCCTAGGCCTGTCTCAATTTTTATGGGCTTGCTCCAGTTCTGTTGGGCTTGCTCCGTTTGTCTTTGTCAGAGGAATGCAATCAGTGACGGCAGCAGGAGCAGAAATAGGTAGAAGCAACGGTTGTATGCGGGCGGGTCAAAGAGGTGATGTAAGCATTGAGGGGTGAGTAGTCTCGAGAAGTTAGCCGCAATGCTTCAAGAGAGGTGAGAATTCGGAGTTGCAAGGTAGGCAGGGGTCCGAGAGAGGATTGTGATGACGAGGCAGGTGACTGAGGACAAGTGCTGAGCGCAGGATGATGAAGCGAAGGACAATGAGCTGAGAGTGGTTGGCAAAGGCAAAAGGATCGAAAAGCTAGTAGAGCGAGAACAGGGCGGCGAAGCCGCGGAACCAAAGGGAACACGATTGGCAGAATTGTTCTGGTTAAACTAGGAGGAGATGAACATCCTCGTTATATCAAAGGCAGAAAAGGATAAAGCATATACAACGGCTTCTTGTGCACTAGCCGGACGTGCTTGCAGTCGAACTGCTTATTAGGGGATTACTCGGTATCGTACCGTTGGTCGGTTCTCATAGTAAATGATTTGTGTGTGATGAGACCGAGGTGGTTCATGCCGAGACTTGGACCGTTATTCAAAGTGCTCGGATTTTCCGAGAGAGAAGGACCCCGAGACTCCTAGAGATGAACCCGTCAGTTGTTCTTCTTTGACAGAGACATAATTCTGACAACCCCCCTTGAATCTGTCAAGGCAGTAGTTCTTTCCAGCTTCTCTTTTTGTGTCCCATTGATATGAACTTCGCCGACCTCCGGCAATAGGTGATAAGGCCTTGCCATATGAGGGGTAAGTTGTGGTCATGCTTGGCCAAAAGAAAGTGGAGCGTGGGGTTGACAAGTGTACGAAGCCCACGTCTGAGTTCCGTGCTTAAACGCTGAAGCTGGGCATGAAACTCGCCAAGACCGTAGTGGTCGCTACGACTATAGTAGAGTGGTTCTTAAACAAGAGATCTCACGATGAGGAAGTGGAAGAGGTGATAGGGTGTAAATGTTTTGTAGACGATCTGTTGTCATCCATCAACGTTGGTCGCTTTGACATCAGCCTCGTC
>SZWC01008062.1:44515-55297 GCA_023375785.1 Penium margaritaceum
AAGACAGCTAGAGCCAGGCCAAGACAACTGGAGAAATGCCAAGTCAACTAGAGCAAGGCCAAGACAGCTGGAGCAAGTCCAAGACAACTGGAGCAAGGCTAAGACAGCTGGAGCAAGCCGAAGACATCTTGAGCAAGCCCAATAGAACTGGGACCTGCCCAAAGCAACTGGAACAAGCCTAGGACAAATGGAGAAAGGCCACAAAATCTTGAACAAGCCCAGGACAACTGGAGCAAGCCCAAGACAACTGGAGCATGCCCAATACAACTTGAGAAAGCCTAAGACAACTGGAACAAGGCCAAGCAATCTGGAGCCAGACCAAGACTACTGGAGGAAGCGCAATACAGCTGGAGTAAGCCCAAGAAACTGGATCAAGGCCAATAAAACTATAGCAAACCCAAGATGCTTGGAGCAGGCCGAAAACATACTAGAACAAAGCCAAGACAACTGGAGAAAGGCCAAGACAATTTCAGCAAGCCCAAGAGAACTCGAGAAAGCTTAAGACAGCTGAAATCAGCCCAAGACAACTAGAGTAAGGCCAATACAGCTGGAGCAAGCCCAAGACAACTGGAGCAAGCCCAAGACAACTGGAGCAAGGCCATGACAACTGGAGCAAGGCCAAGAAAAGTGGATCAAGCCCAATATAGCTGGAGCAAGCCCAAGACAACTGGAGCAAGCCCAAGACAACTGGAGCAAGGCCATGACAACTGGAGCAAGGCCAAGAAAAGTGGATCAAGCCCAATATAGCTGGAGCAAGCCCTAGACAAGTGGATAAGGCCAAAACAACTGGAGCAGAGCCAAGACAACCAGAGAAAGGCCAAGACAACTAAAGCAAGCCCATGAAAACTGGAGCAGGCCCAAGACAACAAGAGCAAGACCAAGATAACTGGAGCAAGGCCAAGACAACTGGAGAAAGGCCAAGACAACAAGAGCAACGCCAAGACATCTGCAGCAATCCCAAGAAAAGTGGAGCAAGGCCAAGACAAATCAAAGAATTTCAAGGGACCTTTAGCAAGCTCAAGACAACTCGGGCAAGCCCTAGACAGATGGATCAATGTTGACTTCGACTTCCGACTTGTCAAGGTCAAATCGGAGTCGCCAAATCGAACTACAACGACGTGGATATTGACTTGACGTGGCACTGTGCGCGCACCAGAAAATTCCATAAAAAAACCCGAGACGAGGAGCAAGTTCAAGTCCCTGTCAAGCGCATATCAACTAAAGAATCGGGCCTTTCTCAGTGTGCGGCGCTGAAAGGAGGATTGCCCATGCAGGTGGCAACATACCACCTGCTGGCGTGTCGACATCCGATCGGTCTATGTGCTGGCAGCCAACACATAGACCAATCATGCTATATGTAGTGGTTCTCGAGGCTCCCAGCACATTAGTGCAATGCTCCTGGAAAGCACCTCATCCAATGAACCTAGCCCCCTCCCCCTCTCATCGACGTGGCAGGTTGACTTGCTAGTGGACTCCGGATGGAGATAGGCAAACCCTCGCTCTTCACTTGGTCACTCGTTCCATAGTCGCCATTGCCCACGATGGTGACTCTGGCTGTTGTCACTGCTGCAATGCTTGCCGTTCTCACTGGCGACTTTCTTACTGTTGCCTTATGCAAGTTCTTCCCGCCATGTCCTACCTAGTCCGGCTACCTAGGCTTCTGGTGTAGGGCTTGTGGAAAATCATTCTCCAATGGATGTGACCGCACGCGCAGACACTATGGTTCAGCCGTTGGAAATATTGCGCGCTGCAAGAATCCGGCGGCGCTTGCGCGTGCGCTGTTGGGACTTCCACCCGGACCCACCCTGGACAACTTCACCCCTGCTAACGAGACGCTCTACAATGGCGAAGGAGAATCATGGGGTACCAAGGACAAGCCCGTCAACTGGGGGAGCTGGTTAACCAGCGCAAGCGCAAGGCCACAAGAGAGGCTGCCAGCGTTGGCGACACCGACGATGCAAGTGATGTGTAGCAGCAACAGCAGCAGCAGCGGGAGCAACAACAGCGGAGGGCCAACGCTACACTTGCACCCATCATTGCCTCCATCCGGAGTGGTACACCAACCTGGGCTGCATCTCTCAAGTCCACCCGCCAGACGTTGATGTCCGAGCACATTGCTAATGCTGCCAACGCACAGTGCCAATGCACCACTGTGAAAGTCATGGCAAAGTGCGCACTGCCAATCTCTTGGTGCCAAGAGGCGGTGGTGTTGGAGCTGGTGGAGGATGCACGCCGCACCAACCCATCCTTCTGGCTACCGGCAAAGGACCGGGTAACCAAAGAAATCTTTCCGAAGCTCGACCAGGAGCTGGCGGACATGGAAGCTCCACTTCGAGATGGGTGGGACATTTTTGGTGTTTCGCTCGGTGTTGACGAGTGGAGTGGTATTCAGATACCGCCGATCTACTCAGCCATGGAAACGAGTGCCGAGGGTACCGTCCACCTTTTCTCCTAAGATGCAAGCGGTTTGGTTCAGGATGCAAACCATGTTGTTGCTGTGATTGACCAGGCATTGCAAGAGGTTGGGTCGCAGAGAGTGGTCATGGTCATTACGAACAATGCATCTGTGAACAATAAGTCTTACAAGGTACTGACTGCGAAGTACCCGCATGTGTTTTTCACGCATTGCATCGCACACAGCCTGGATCTCGTGCTCAAGGATGTTGGGGGCAAAACAGAAGAAGAAAGAGGTGCGCAAGTTGGTGACGTTGGGAGTGTTCTGGGTTCAGGTGAAGGCTATGGTCAAGTTGATGACTCCCATTGTCATTGCTCTTAGGAAGGCTGACTCCACTAGTGCCACTGCTGGAATTTTGTACGAGGCATTGCTTGGTTGCACAGATTCTGTCCGCAAGGTCAGAGTTGCGCGAGGGCGCCGCCGTGCTGCGTGCAACCCAACATGGGTGAAGTCCGTCTTGGAGCACCTGAGCCACAGGTGGACGACGCAGATGAATTGCCCCATCTTTGCAGCAGCACGGCGTGTGCACCCGCAACACTCTGGGCACAAGTTCGATGGAGATGAAAGGATGGTGGAGGCGTGGAACACAGTGCTGGCGGCTCTGGTGTCAGAAGCAAAATAGGAACAGCTACAAAAGGAGCTTGAGGGATTTGAGAATGCCCGAGTCACAGTTGACCCGGATCCGGCAATGGCCAAGGATGTTGAGAGGGCCAAAGCAGCAGCACAGCAGGTGGTGTCCGGGGACTTGCCCGCCTTTTGCTGGCATGCCCGCCATATGACACGGTTGCTCGTGCTGCGTTCCTTTGCTATGCGCCTCTTGGCACAGCCCTGCAGCTGTTTAGACAATAAGAGGATGTCCACCAAGTACTAACTGGTGCAAACAGCACGGCGCAACCGTCTCCAAGTGAAGACTCTGGAGCTACTGGTTAGGGTGAACGTGAGGTTGACAAAGGTGTACGGAAAGACCAAGGCAAAGCAACTAACTGCACACATTCAGAAGTTGGTGGAGGAGGATCCATGTGAAAGCGGCAGCGAGGATGATGGAGACATTGAACCTGAGGATGACGTCATAGAGGTGGGAGCATCACGCTGGGGTCCAGTCATTGCCGGGGCGGGTGGCGGTGACGAGGCCGATGGTGGTGTTGCTGGTGCAGGAGTACATGAGTGGGGCATTCGGGATGACAGGGGCGAGGCATGAGAAGATGATGATGTTAATGACGATGATGATGACTTGGAAGAGATGGAAGAGGAGGACGAAGGTGGTGACAATGAGGGTGGCAGTGAGGATGATGAGTCAGGACCAGGATCTCCACGGGATGAGGTGCAGCGTGTGATGCGCTCAGCTGGAGATGGAGTAGCTACTTCTACAGCAGCTACTCCATCTTCTGGTGCACCCTCTTCTGCTGTGACAACTGCTACAGTTACATCAAAGTGTGTTGTTGGTAGCACAAGCCGCATAAAGAGGACTAAGAAGAAAGCATAAGCTTGAAATGTTTCGTGAGTTTCAACTTCTCCTTTCATGTGTTCAGTGTTGCTCATTGAACTATCGCTTTCTCCTTGTTCAGTTTTGCATAGAATTAATCATTCTATTGCAAACAAAAGCAAAGTGTTTCAGACTTAGTGGAACATGACATAGTTTGATAATGTGCATCAATGCCAGCCAACCTAGGTTTACAGAACGCATTGCACGTTGAAATTCACATAACAGGCAAACGTGTCATCGTTTTGGGACAACTTGGTGAAACTGAGCAAACTGACTTGACATGTGATAGACATGTAACATCTGTTTGTGAATGCATGAGGACTCTTGCTGAGGGAAATGAGGAAAATGACTTGGATTGCAAAACCGACTTGGCCACTTAGACCAAAAGACAACGGCTTTAAACTTTTGACGTACCGACTCAACACCGACTTCGATTTGGAGAAGGCAACATGGAGATGGAGCAACCCTGATTCAACTGGTGCAAGGCCAAGACAACTCGAGCAAGCCCAAGATAACTGAAGCAAGCCCAAGACAATTGGAGGAAGGCGAAGACAACTAGAGCAAGGGCAAGAAAACAAAAGCAAGCTCAAGACAACTAAAGCAAGACCAAGACAACTGGAGCAAATCCAAGACACCTATAGCAAGCCCAAAAAAACTGGAGAAAGGCCAAGATAACTGAAGCAAGGCCAAGAAAACTGGAGGAATCCTAAGACATCTAGAGCAAGCTTAAGACAACTGGCGCAATTCCACAAAAAGTGGAGCAAGCCAAAGACAATAGGAGCAAGCCCAAGACAACTTGAGCAAGGCCAAGACATTTGGAACAAGCCCAAGACAACTGGAGCAAGCCCAAGACAACTAGAGCAAGCCCAAGACAACTGGAGCTTGGCCAAGACAACTGGGGCAAACCCAAGACAACAGGAGCAAGCTCAGGACAACTAGAGCCTGGCCAAGAGAAATGGAGCAAGGCCAAGACAACTGGAGCAAGGCCAAGACAACTGGAGCAAGGCCAAGACAACTGGAGCAAGCCCAAGACAACAGGAGCAAGCTCAGGACAACTAGAGCCAGGCCAAGAGAAATGGAGCAAGGCCAAGACCACTGGAGCAAGGCGAAGACAGCTGGAGCAAAGCCATGACAGCTAGAGCAAGGCCAAGACAACTGGAGCAAGCCCAAGACAACAGGAGCAAGCTCAGGACAACTAGAGCCAGGCCAAGAGAAATGGAGCAAGGCCAAGACCACTGGAGCAAGGCGAAGACAGCTGGAGCAAAGCCATGACAGCTAGAGCAAGGCCAAGACAACTGGAGCAAGCCCAAGACAACAGGAGCAAGCTCAGGACAACTAGAGCCAGGCCAAGAGAAATGGAGCAAGGCCAAGACCACTGGAGCAAGGCGAAGACAGCTGGAGCAAAGCCATGACAGCTAGAGCAAGGCCAAGACAACTGGAGCAAGCCCAAGACAACAGGAGCAAGCTCAGGACAACTAGAGCCAGGCCAAGAGAAATGGAGCAAGGCCAAGACCACTGGAGCAAGGCGAAGACAGCTGGAGCAAAGCCATGACAGCTAGAGCAAGGCCAAGACAACTGGAGCAAGCCCAAGACAACAGGAGCAAGCTCAGGACAACTAGAGCCAGGCCAAGAGAAATGGAGCAAGGCCAAGACCACTGGAGCAAGGCGAAGACAGCTGGAGCAAAGCCATGACAGCTAGAGCAAGGCCAAGACAACTGGAGCAAGCCCAAGACAACAGGAGCAAGCTCAGGACAACTAGAGCCAGGCCAAGAGAAATGGAGCAAGGCCAAGACCACTGGAGCAAGGCGAAGACAGCTGGAGCAAAGCCATGACAGCTAGAGCAAGGCCAAGACAACTGGAGCAAGCCCAAGACAACAGGAGCAAGCTCAGGACAACTAGAGCCAGGCCAAGAGAAATGGAGCAAGGCCAAGACCACTGGAGCAAGGCGAAGACAGCTGGAGCAAAGCCATGACAGCTAGAGCAAGGCCAAGACAACTGGAGCAAGCCCAAGACAACAGGAGCAAGCTCAGGACAACTAGAGCCAGGCCAAGAGAAATGGAGCAAGGCCAAGACCACTGGAGCAAGGCGAAGACAGCTGGAGCAAAGCCATGACAGCTAGAGCAAGGCCAAGACAACTGGAGCAAAACCAAGACAACTAGATCAAGGCCAAGACAGCAGGAGCAAGCCCAAGACAACTAGAGCAAGCCCAAGACAACTGGAGTAAGCCGAATAAAACTAGAGCAAGGCCAAGAGATCTGGAGCAAGCCCAACACACTTGGAGCAAGCCAAAAACACCTGGAGCAATGCCAAGACAACAGGAGCGAGGTCAAGACAATTGGAGCAAGCCCAAGACATCTGGAGTAAGCCTAGGAGAACAGAAGCAAGTCCAAGATAACTACAGAAAGGCCAAGACAACTGGAGCAAGCCCAATACAACTGGATCTGGCCCAAGACAACTGGGGCAAGCCCAAGACAACTAGAGCAAGCCCAAGACAACAGGAGCAAGCCGAAGAAAACTGGAGCAAGGAGAAGAAAACTAGAGCAAACCCAATACAACAAGAGCAGGCCCAAGACAACTAGAGCAAGGCCAAGACAACTGAAGCAAGGCCAAGATAGCTGGAGCAAGTTCAACACAACTAGAGCAATGCCAAGACAATTGGAACAAGCCAAACACATCTAGAGCAAGCTCAAGAGTACATGGACAAGCCCAAAACAACTGGAGCAAGCCTAACAAAAATGGAGAAAGCCAAGAAATCACGAGCAAGCCTAAGACGAGTGGGGCAAGCCCAAGACAAATGGGGCAATCCTAATACATCTTGAGAAATCCTGAGACAACTGGAGCAAGGCCAAGCAGTCCCGAGCCAGACCAAGACAGCTGGAGCAAGTACAATACAACTGGAGTAAGCCTACGAAAACTAGAGCAAGGCGAAGACAACTGGAGCAAGACCAAGTCGCTTGGAGCAAGCCGAAAACACATGGAGCGAAGCCAAGACAACTGGAGCAAGGCCAAGACAATTTGAACAAGCCCAGGAGAACTGGAGAAAGCCCAAGACAACTGAAGCAAGTCCAAGACAACTAGAGCAAGGCCAAGACCACTGGAGCAAGCCCAGGACAACTGGATCAAGCCCAAGATTACTGGAGCAAGGACACGATAACTGGAGATAGGCGAGGAAAAATGGATCGAGCCCAAGACAGCTGGAGCAAGCCCAAGACAACTAGAGCAGGCCAGAACAACTGGAGCAGGGCCAAGACAACCAGAGCAGGGCATAGTCAACTATAGCAAGCCGAAGACAAGTGTAGCAAGCCCAAGACAATTGGAGCAAGGCCAAGACAACTGGAGCAAGGCCAAGACAACAAGAGAAAGGCCATGA
This sequence comes from Penium margaritaceum, assembly GCA_023375785.1. NCBI lineage: Eukaryota > Viridiplantae > Streptophyta > Zygnematophyceae > Desmidiales > Peniaceae > Penium > Penium margaritaceum. The sequence goes on from SZWC01008062.1 coordinate 51,824, forward strand.
CAACAAGAGCAAAGCCAAGACAACTGTACCAATACCAAGACAAGTGGAGCAAGGGCAGGACAAATAAAGGAAATTCAAGGCACCTTCAGCAAGCCAAAGACAACTCAGGCAGGCCCAATACAGACAGAGTAAGCCTGATCCAACTGGAGCAAGGTGAAGACAACTTAGGGAAGCCCAAGACAACTGAAGCAAGGCCAAGACAATTGGAGCAAGGCCAAGACAACTGGAGCAAGGCCAAGACCACGAGAGCAAGGCCAAGACAACTGGAGCAAGGCCAAGACCACGAGAGCAAGGCCAAGACAACTGGAGCAAGGCCAAGACCACGAGAGCAAGGCCAAGACAACTGGAGCAAGGCCAAGACCACGAGAGCAAGGCCAAGACAACTGGAGCAAGGCCAAGACCACGAGAGCAAGGCCAAGACAACTGGAGCAAGGCCAAGACCACGAGAGCAAGGCCAAGACAACTGGAGCAAGGCCAAGACCACGAGAGCAAGGCCAAGACAACTGGAGCAAGGCCAAGACCACGAGAGCAAGGCCAAGACAACTGGAGCAAGGCCAAGACCACGAGAGCAAGGCCAAGACAACTGGAGCAAGGCCAAGACCACGAGAGCAAGGCCAAGACAACTGGAGCAAGGCCAAGACCACGAGAGCAAGGCCAAGACAACTGGAGCAAGGCCAAGACCACGAGAGCAAGGCCAAGACAACTGGAGCAAGGCCAAGACCACGAGAGCAAGGCCAAGACAACTGGAGCAAGGCCAAGACCACGAGAGCAAGGCCAAGACAACTGGAGCAAGGCCAAGACCACGAGAGCAAGGCCAAGACAACTGGAGCAAGGCCAAGACCACGAGAGCAAGGCCAAGACAACTGGAGCAAGGCCAAGACCACGAGAGCAAGGCCAAGACAACTGGAGCAAGGCCAAGGTACCTGGAGCAAGGCCAAGACAATTGGAAGAAGGCAAAGACAAATGGAGCAAGGCCAAGAAAACTGGAGCAAGCTCAAGGCAACTAAAGCAAGACGAAGACAGTTGGGGCAAGCCCAAGACACCTGCAGCAAGCCCAAAACAACTGGAGCAATGCCAAGATAACTGAAGCAAGGCCAATAAAACTGGAGCAAGCCCAAGAGAACTCGAGCAATCTTAAGACAACTGGAGCAATTCCAAGACAAGTGAAGCAAGGCCAAGACAATATGAGCAGGCCCAAGACAAGTGGAGCTAGGCCAATACATCTCGAGCAAGTCCAAGACAACTGGAGCAAGCCCAATACATTTTGAGCTTGCTCAAAAAACTAGGGCTTGGCCAAGACAACTGGAGCAAGGCCAAGAAAACTGAAGCAAGCCCTATACAACTTGAGCAAGCACAAGACAATTGGAGCACGTCCATCAAAACTGAAGCAAGGCCAAGACAACTGGTGCAAAACCAAGACAACAGGAGTAGGCCCAGGACAACTGGAGCCTGGCCAAGGGAAATGGAGCAAGGCCAAGACCACGAGAGCAAGGCCAAGACAACTTGAGCAAGGCCAAGGTACCTGGAGCAAGGCCAAGACAATTGGAGCAAGGCCAAAACAACAATAGTAGGCTAAAGACAACCGGAGCAAACCCAATACAGCTGTGGCAAGCCCAGGACAACCCGAGCAGTCCTACGACGGCTGGAGGAAGGCTAAGAAAACTGGAGCAAGCCCATGAAAACTGGAGCAAGCACAAGACAACTGGTGCAAGGCCAAGAAAACTGGAGGAAGGCCAAGACAACTGGAGCAAACCCAAGACACATGGAGCAAGCCCAAAGCAACGTGGCAGGGCCAGGACATGTGGAGCAAGACCATGACAAATGGAGGAAGCCCAAGACAACTGGAGGAAGTCCAAGACAACTGGAGAAAGGCCAATACAACTGGAGCAAGACCAAGACAACTGGAGCAAGGCCAAGACAGCTGGACCAAATCCAAGACAAGTGGTGTTGGAATGATACTCCTCACCATGGCAGGAGTGACTCCAAAAAGGAACACCGAAAAGACAAGCCTTAGTGGCTTAGTTGTTAATGGTGTCCACCTCTAGAGGCAGGGGCCCGGGTTCAGGTCTCACAAGATGAAATTATGCCCTGCCTCAAGGGAGGTGGAAAATAGATGCCAGGAAGCTAGATCAACCTCTAGATTTCCTCTTTAAGTTTCTAGAAGGCCAGGTGAGGGTCCAGGAAGGTGGCACACCTTGTAGAAGGGGTGACTTGTCCTTTAAGGCATCAAGAGGTGTCTTTGTCTTCTGGACACCTTCCCTCCTACTAGAAGCAAGCTGAGGAATCTAGGAAGGGGCAGAAGCTTCTACAGGAAGGAAGGGATGCCTTCCTAGGTGGAAAAAGGACAGCCTACCAAGGAGCACTCTAAAAGCCATAGAATCGGCTAGGAAGCTCCAAATATGGCATGCTTTGGTGTTCTGTAAAGCTTAGATCAGTGGCTATAAAATGTCATTGCTTGTCAGCCTTGATCAAGTGTTCATTTCCAGTCAATTGAGGTCACATATTGCCTCAATCTCTGACCAGATTTTGCCATCCTTGGAACCAGTTGCATTAACAGTTCCAGTCTCTCCAAAAACAGTTGGTGGTGTGAAACAGCCACTGCTAGGGACCCTCCAGAATGCACACTCACCCTCAGGCCAACAAAGGGTTATGGGCCAACGCCTCTAAAGGGTTCAAAGCCAGCTTTATTTCACGCTTTCAATAGCAAGACATGGCAACTAGTGAGCAAGAGAGCAGCCGCGCTATCCTTAAGTTTGATGGGACAGGCTTTGCCTTGTGGAGGTGGCAGTTTGAGGTCTTCCTCGACGACAAGGGACTGCTTGAGCTCGTAAAAGGTGATGAGACTGTTCCACCGGAGACTGCAACGGCTGAGGTGAAGGAGGCATACAAGAAGCGCAACAAAAAGGCATTGTCGCTCCTTGTGTCCGCGTTATGCCCACTACAACTTGGGCACATCCAAGGATGCACCCTCACCACGGACGCATGGTCAAAACTATGCTCCATGTACCAGTCAAGTAACCTTGCCAATCAGCTCTTCATGTTCAAACGGCTCGTCACCCTCCGAGCAAACGAAGGGGACAACATTATGGAGATTATGTAGCAAATTGAGTCGCTCGCAGCGGAGTGCGTGGCCACTGGTTGGGAGGTCCACTTAGCTGCAAGCTATGATCTTCCTTCTGGCCTTGCCGGACAGTTGGAGTCCTATGATCACAGTCCTTGGTGGCTGGCCTTCCGACGAGCTAAATTACCCGAAGGTTGCTGAGTACGTGCGCAATGAGTGGATGCGATGTGGCGGTTGAGAGAGTGCAGTGGCATCAACTTCAGCTTACACGGTTCATCCTCAAATTGGAGGCCGAGGCGACAAGTGGAAGGGTGCCAAACAGGACACGAAGAAGGGTGACAAGAAGGGGAGGTGCTTCAACTGTGGCAAGGAGGGCCACTACGCGCGCAACTGTCCCAAAAAGAAAATAGATC
>SZWC01008062.1:65499-97512 GCA_023375785.1 Penium margaritaceum
TGCCGGCCGACAATGTCCCCCCCTTGTGCAGCACTTGCCCAGCCTCACACTTTCAGCGCTCTACTCTTGGTATAATGCGGACAAGGTTGTGACTTGTGGTGTGATGTTCAAGAATTCTGCTTGGGTGTCCACTAGCGCTTGCGCTGTAGTGTTAAAGCAGCAAACTCTCTACTCCAGCCCGGACTAGCCGGGTTTGTCTCACTTCCTTGACACCTGCATGTTTCTCCCTGGTTTTTGTGGTTCCTGGAGGCCTACGCAGCTCCTAGGATGTGCGCATCTCTTAGGCGGCGTACCCACATGCAATAGGAGGGGGCCCTTTGCTCCCTCCTCGAAAAGGGTGCGAATGGCCCCCCTCGTTCCATGAATGGGCATGCGAATACCCTTACTAGAACATGTTGTGCCGCGCAACATGCTCCAGTTCGCTGATGACAGCAACTGGGCGAGGCCGGCATGGTAGGGGCGGTCCTCACCTTCGTTCATTATATTCTTTCTAACCAACATGTTATCCACGCGCAACTCGATCCCCCCCCCCTCGCGCGACTGAGTGTCGCGCCCCTCCTAACCCGAGAGCTCTTGCTCTCTCTCTCCCTCTCCCGCCCTCCACTCTCTCTCTCTCTCTTGCTCTCTCTCTCCCTCGCTCTCGCTCTCTCTCTCTCTCTCTCTCTCTCCCTCCCAGGCCACTACGGCCAATTTCAACACACAATGGGAAATGACAAGTTTGAAAAATGAAAAATATATTGACTAAAAAATACCCAATTTGACAAATGTATAAAACGGAGAACATGCAAAATGACTAATATTTAAAATGACTTACATGTGAAATTTGAAATTTATGAAAAGACCATATATATTAAATGGCAATATGGAAAAACATAAATATATGAACTGAAAAAAAATAAAGATTAAATATTTACATGACTAACATGGAAAATTAGACTTTTAAAGATGACAAATTATTCAATCACAAACGTTTATCATGACAAATATATAAAAAGCCATACATGGAAAATGAAAAAAAGAAAAATTTGCAGGTATGTATATTGACAAAAACACAAAATGTCAAGTATGCAAATGACAAATACATGAAATTTCAAGTATGTGTTTTGACCAAAATATTAAATGAAAAATATGACGAATGACAATTATTTGAAATAACAACACATAAAAGGGCAATTTTGGAAAATGAGAAATATATTTAATGAGAAATATATAACATGACAAACATACAGAATGACAGATGTATACATAAAAGATACGTAATTTGACAAACATGGAAAATGAAAAACATATAAAATGACAAATATGTTAAACGACAACTATGTAGCATGGCCAATTTATAGAGTTACAAGTATGTGAAATGACCAAAATATGAAATGAAAAACATATGGAAGAAAAAATGTATAAAATGTACAATTGTATAAAATGACAAGTATGTAAAATGAAAGATGTATAGAGTGACAAATATGTTAAACGTAAAATGTACCAAATGACAAATATATACAAGTATGAATATGTAAATTGAAAAATATGTGAAATGACAAATATATGAATTATGAAATATGTGACAAATATAGAAAATCACAGAGTATAAAGTAGGACAAATATGTAAAGAGATAAATATGTATAAAAACAAAGAAGTAATATAAAAGATATATAACAAGGCCAAGACAACTAAAGCAAGCCCAAGACAACTCGAGCAAGCCCAAGACAACTGGAACAAGCCCAAGAGAAGTGGAGCAAGGCCAATAGAACTGGAGCAAGCCCGAGAGACCTGGAGCAATTCCAAAACAACTAAAGCAAGGCCTATAAAACTGGAGCAAGGCCAACAAATCTGGAGCAAGCCCAAGACATCTAAACCAAGCCCAAGGCTACTGGAGCAAGTCCTAGATAACTGGAGCAATCCAAGACACCTAGAGCAGGGCGAAGACAACTAGAGCAAGCCAAAGACAAGTGGAGCAAGCCAAAGACAATTGGAGCAAGGCCAAGACACCTGGAGCAAGCCCAAGACAACTGGAGCAAGGCCAATACAACTGCAGCAAGGCCAAGACAAGTGGAGCAAGCCCAAGACAACTGGAGCAAGCCCAAGACAACTGGAATAAAACCAAGTCAACTAGAGCAAGACAAAGTCAAGTGGACCAAGCCGAAGACAACTGGAGAAAGGCCAAGATAACTGGAGCAGGGCCAGGACAACTTGACGAAGCCCAAGACAACTGAAAGAAGCCCAAGACAACTGGAGCAAGGCCAAGAAACCTGGAGCAAGTCCAAGACAACTGAAACAAGCCCAAAACAACTGGAGCAAGCCCAAGACAACTGGAGCAAGGCCAGTAAAAATAAAGCAAGCCGAAGACAACAAGAGCAAGCCCAAGACAATTTGAGCAAGCCCAATACAACTGGAGAAAGCCCAAGACAACTGGACCTAGACCAAGACACATAGATCAAGGCCGAGACAACTGGAGCAAGGCCAAAACGACTCAAGCAAGGCCAATACAGATGGAGTAAGTCCAAGACTAATAGGGAAAGGCCAAGACAACTGGAGCAGTGCCAAGACAATTGGAGCAAGCCCACGACAACTGGGGCAAGCCCAAGACAACTGTAGCAAGCCTAATACAACTGGAGCAAGGCCAAGACGAATGGAAAAATCCTAAGAAAAGTGGAGCAAGGCAAAGGCGACTAGAGCAAGCCGAAGACATTTGGAGCAAGCCCAAAACAACTAAAGCAAGGCCAAGATAACTGGAGCCAGGCCAAGAGAACTGGAGCAAGCCCAAGAAAACAGAAGAAAACCTAAGGAAACTGGAGCAAGTCGAAAACAACTGGAGCAAAGCCAAGAAAATTGGAGCAACCTCAAGACAAATGCAGCAAGCCCAATACAAGTGGAGCATGCCGAAGACAACTAGAGCAGAGCCAAGACAACTGGAGCAAGGCCAAGCCAATTGGAGCAAGTCCATGAAGACTGGAGCATGCCCAATACAACTAGAGCAAGGCCAAGACATCTGGAGCAAGGCCAATACAATGGGAGCAAGGCCAAGACAACTGGAGCAAAGCCAAGATAGTTATAGAAAGCCCAAGACAACTGGATCAAGGCCAAGACAAATCGAGGAAGCCCAATACAATTGGGGCAAACCAAAGACAACTGGAGCAAGCCTGATACAACTGGAGCAAGGCCAAGGCAACTGGAACAAGCCCAAGACAACCAGAGCAAGTCCAAGACAACTGGAACAAACCCAATACAACTGGAGCATGCCCAAGACAAGTGGAGCAAAACCAATACAACTGGAGCCTTGCCAATACAACTGGAGCAAGGTCAAGACAATTGGAGCAAGCTCAAAAGAACTGAAGCAAGTCCAAGACAGCTGGAGCAAGTCCTAGACAATTTGAGCAAGACCAGGACAACTGGAGCAAGCACAGAACAACTGGAGCAAGCCCAAGACAACTGGAGCAAGGCCAACTCAACTGGAGCAAGCCCAAGACAAATGAAGCAAGCCCAAGACAATTGGGGGAAGTCAAGACAACTGGAGCAAGCCCAAGACACCTGGAGAAAAGCCAAGACAACTCGAGCAAGGCCAAGACAACAGGAGCAAGGTCAAGACAATTTGAGAAATGCCAAGATAATTGGAGCAAGGCAAAGACACACAGAGCAAGGACACGACAACTGGAGCAAGCCCAAAACAACTGGAGACAGCCCAAGAAAACTGGGACTCAACCAAGACGAGTAGAGCAAGCCTAAGACAACTTGACCAAGGCCGAGCAAACTGGAGTAAGTCCAAGACAGCTGGATCAAGCACAAGAGACCTGGAGCAAGCCCGAGAAAACTGGAGCAAGGCCAAGACAACTGAAGCAAGCCGAAGACACCTGGAGCAAGCCCAAAAATCCTATAGCGATGCCAAGACAACTGGAACAAGGCAAAGCCAGCTGGAACAAGCCCAAGACAAATGGAGCAAGCCCAAGCTGACTGGTGGAAGTCCAAGTCGGCTGCAACAAGGGCAAAACAACTAGAGCAAGCCCAAGACAACTGGAGCAAGCCCAAGTAAATTGGGGCAAGGCCAAGAAAACTGGAGCAAGGCCAAGGCAACTGGAACAAGCCCAAGACAAATGGAGCAAGCCCAAGCTGACTGGTGGAAGTCCAAGTCGGCTGCAACAAGGGCAAAACAACTAGAGCAAGCCCAAGACAACTGGAGCAAGCCCAAGTAAATTGGGGCAAGGCCAAGAAAACTGGAGCAAGGCCAAGAAACCTGGAGCAAGTCCAAGACAATTGGAGGAGGCCAAAGACAACATGAGCAATGCCAAGACAACTGGAGCAAGGCTAAGACAATTCTCCAAAAATTGCTATACCTTCGTACAAATCCATAAAACTCCATACAACTCCGTACAACTCTGTAAAATTTGCTCCAACTCCGTGCAACCGCGTACAACAGCGTCAACTCTGTACAATTCTGTACAACCCTGTATAATGCCGTTTGACTCCGTACAACTTCATACATCTCCGCACAGATCAGTATAACTATGTACAAATCACTCCATGCAACTGCATATAAATGCGTATAACGCTATACAACTCTGTACAACTCTTTCAACTCTTTAAAGCTCTGTACAACTCCGTACACCTCCGTCCAACTCCATACAGCTCTGTACATCTCCAAAAATCCCCATACAACTCTGTACATCTTGTTACACCTCGCTACACCTTGCTACAACTCCATACTACTTTGTACAAGTTCGTACCTTTCCGTACAGCTCTGTATAACTCCAAAAACCTCAGTAGAACTCCGCACATATCTGTACAGCTCCCGTCAACTCTTCAAAAATCCATAAATTTTGAAAAACTTCTTACAACTCAGTACAACTCCGTACAACTCTGTACAACTCTGTACAACACTGAACAAATCGTAAAAACTCCATACAACTCCGTACCACTCCGTGCAACTCTATACCACTCCGTATGACTCAGCACAACTTAATACCTTGGTACAACTCTATACAACTCCGTACAGCTCTGTACAAATCCGTACAACTCAGCATAACTCTGTAAAACTACATACAAGTCCATACATTTACGTACAACTTTGCAAGACTGTATACGACTCGGTATAACTTACTACAACACCGTACAACTCCGTACAACTTTGGAAAGATCTGTAGAACTCTCTACAACTCCAGAAAACACGTTACAGCTCCACAATACTCCGTAGAACTTCGTACAACTCGGTACAACTCAGTACAATAGTGTACAGCTCTCTACAACTCGTATACCTCCATACAACTCGCTACAACTCAGTACAACTCAGTACAACTCCATACATTTCTGCACAACTCTGTACAATATCGTACAATAAACTCCAACTTCATACAACTCCCTACAAATTTGTAGAACTCCATACAACTTGGTACTAAACTTTGCATACAATGATAAATATGTAAAATGACAAGTATGTAACAAGACCATAGCAAGCCCAAGACAACTCAGGCAAGCCGAAGACAACTGGAGAAAGCTTGATAAAACTGGAGCAAGACCAAGACAACTGTAGCAAGCCAAAGACAACCGAAGCAAGCCCGAGACAATTGCAGCAAGCCCAAAACAACTGGAGCAAGCTGAAGACAAGTGGAGCAAGCCCAAGATAACTGGAGCAAAGCCAAGACAACTGGAGCAAGGCCAAGACAGCCGGAGCAAGCACAAAACATCTAAAGCAAGCCCAAGACAACTGGAGCAAGTCCAAGACAACTGGAGCAAGGCAAAGAAATGTGGAGCAAGTCACTGACAACTGGAGCAAGCCCAAGACAACGGGAGCGAAGCCAACACAACTGGAGCATGTCCAAGACAACAGAAGCAAGCCCAAGAAATCTAGAGCAAGCCCAAGACAACTGGAGCAAGGCCAATACAACTGGAGCAAGGCCAAGACATTTGGAGCAAGGAAAAGACAATTGGAGTAAGGCCAAGACAGATGGAGGAAGTCCAAGACAACAGAACCAAGGATAAGACAACTGGAGCAAGCCTAGGACAACTGGAGTAATCCCAAGAAAACAGGGGCAAGCCCAAGACAACTGGAGCAAGCCTAAGACAGCTGGACCGATGCCCAGAAAACTTGAGCAAGCCTAGGACAAATGGAGCAAGCCCTAGACAACTGGAGCAAGCCCAAGAAAAATGGAGCAAAGCCAAGACAACTGGCGCAGGCCCGAGACACCTGGAGCAAGCCCAAAACACCTTTAGCAAGGCCAAGACAACTGGAGCAAGGAAAAGACAACTGGAGCATGGGGAAGACAACAGGAGCAAGCCCAAGAAAAATAGTGAAAGTCCAAGAAAACTGGAGCAAGGCCAAGATAACTGGAGCAAGACAAAGAAAACTGGAGCAAGGCCAAGTCAACTGGAGTAAGGCCAAGACAACACGAGCAAGGCCGAGAAAACAAGAGCAAACCCGAGACAACTCGAGTTAGCTCAAGACAACTGGAGCAGGCATTAGACAACTCAAGCTGAGCCAAGATAACTGAAGCAAGGCCAAGATAACAATAGCAAGGCCAAGACAACTGGAGCAAGGCCAAGACAGCCGAAGCAAGCCCAAGACAACTGGAGCAGGGCCAAGACAGCCCGAGCAAGCCTAAGACAATTAGAGCAAGCCCAAGACAACTGTGGCAAGCCAAAGGCAACTGGAGCAAGACAAAGATAAGTGAAGGAAGGCCAAGACAACTGGGGCAAGCCCAATACAACTGGAGCAAACCGCAGACAACTGGAGCCAGTCCAAGAAATCTGCAGCAATTCTAAGACAACATGAGCAAGCCAAAGACAACTAGAGCAATAGAAATATAACTAGAGCAAAGCCAAGACAGTTGGAGCAAGCCCTAGAAAACTGGATCAAGCCCAAGACAAGTGGACCAAGCCCATGACAACTGAAGAAAGGCCTAGAGAGCTGTAGCAAGGCCAAGACAAATGGAGCAAGCCTTAGACAATTGAAACAAGCCCAAGACAAGTGGAAGATGTCCGAGACAACAGGAACAAGGCCAAAACAACTGGAGCAAGGCCAAGAAAATTGGAGTAATCCCAAGACAAGTGGAGCAAGGCCAATGCAATGGGAGTAAGCCCAGGACAACAGGAGCAAGCCCAAGAGAATTGGAGCAAGGCCAAGACAACTAGAGCAAGCCCAAGACAACAAGAGCAAGGCCAAGATAAATAGGGCAAGGTCAAGTTAGATGGAGCAAGCCCAAGAAAACTGGAGCAAGGCCAGTAAAACTGGAGTAAGACCACGACAACTGGAGCAAGCCCAAGACAACAGGGGCAAGCCAAATACAACTAGAGCAAGCCTAAAACAACTAGAGCAAGGCAAGGAAATATGGAGCAAGCCCAGATCAAGGAGAGCAAGCCCAAGACAACTAGAGCAAGCCCAAATAAACTTGAGCATGGCCAATACACTTTTAGCAAGCCCAAGACAAGTGGAGCATGTTGAAGATAACTGGAGCAGGGCCAAGATAACTAGAGCAAGGCCAAGCCAGATGGAGCAAGTGTTAGAGAACTAGACCAGGCCCAAAACATTTGTAGCAAGCAAAAGACAACTGGAGCAAAGCCAAGAGAAATGGAGCAAGCTCAAGAGAACCGGAGCGATTCCAAGACAACAGGAGCAAGGCCAAGAAAACAGGAACAAGCCGAAGACAACTGGAGCAAGTCCAAGACAACTAAGACAAGGCCAAGACAGGTGGAACAAGCCCAAGACAACTAGAGCAATCCCAAGACAACTGGAGCAAGGCCGGAACCTCTGGAGCAAGGCCAAGAAGACTGGAGCAAGCCCTAGTCAACTTGAGCAAGCACAAGACAAATGGAGCAGGCCCGACACAACTGGAGCAAGGCCAATACTGTTGGCCTGAGGGTGAGTGTGCACCCTGGATGGTCCCTAGCAGTGGCTGGTTCACACCACCAACTGTTTTTGGAGAGACTGAAACTGTGGAGGCAACTTGTACCAAGGATGGCAAAATCTGGTCAGAGATTGAGGCAATAGTTTTAGCCTCAATTGACTGGGAATGTACACTTGATCAAGGCTCACAAGCAGTGGCATTTTATAGCCTCTGATCTAAGCTTTCCAGAACACCAAAGCATGCCAGATTTGGAGCTTCCTAGCATATTCTATGGCTTATAGAGTGCTCCTTGGTAGGCTGTCCTTTTCCCACCTAGGAAGGCATCCCTTCCATCCTCTAGAAGCTTCTTCCCCTTCCTAGATTCCTCAGCTTGCTTCTAGTAGGAGGGAAGGTATCCAGAAGACCAAGACACTTCTAGATGCCTTGTAGGACAAGTCACCCCTTCTAGAAGGTGTGCCACCTTCCTGGACCTCCACCTGGCCTTCTAGAAACTTAAAGAGGAACTCTAGAGGTTGAGCTAGCTTCCTGGCATCTATTTTCCACCTCCCTTGAGGCAGGGCAGAATTTCATCTTGTGGGACTTGAACCCGGGCGCCTGCCTCTAGAGGTGGACACCATTAACCACTAAGCCACTAAGGCTTGTCTTTTTGGTGTTCCTTTTTTGAGTCACTCCTGCCATGGTGAGGAGCATCATTCCAACAATCTCCCCATTGCGCATCACCCATGGCAGTCCTCCATACTCAACCTATAACAGAGGAGACTTTCTCCTCATGGGAGGCGAGCTTACATTTTACTGCTCCCTCCCACTCAGCCCCATCCTTCTGGTACAGTGCCTCCTCCATGCTCCTCTTGCGCGAACCCAGTCCAAATGCCCTTGTCGGCATCGTGTCTTTTTGTCCTTCTTCGCACACGGCTGCTCGTGCGGGGCTGTTGAGGCGGTTGTTCTTGTTGCTGTCCCCTTTTGGCGCCATCCTCTCCAAGCGCCTGCTCCCCCTCTCTTGCAGACCTTGGAGACATCGGTCGACTCCCCGCCTCCACGTCCATCTCTGGTGCTTCCGATTATTCATCTGAATAGGCCGCAACAAATCCTGCCGGTCGCCCATCCCTCCGACGATCCTCTCCGGCTGGTGCTGCTGCGAGGACGTCACCCTCATTCACGTCCTCCGGCGTCTCCCCCTCAAGGAGTGGCATCCACTCCTTCCTCTTGGAGAGACTTGCCTCCTTGTCTGTCCAACGGCTTTCCTCGTCGAATGTGACATCGCGACTCAGCACAATCTGCCGCCTCCTTTGGTCAAAGAGCCGATACGCCTTGCTTCCGCTCTCATATCCAAGGAAAATACACTGACGGGTACGCGGGTCCAGCTTGCTCCCTCCCTCACGTGCCTGCACCATTGCATGTGCAACACAACCAAACGTGCGGATGTGACCCACCGCCGGCTTCCTCCCGCTCCACACTTCTTGTGGCGTCTTCCACGCATTGCTCTCCTTGTCCTTCAGCGGCTTGGTCAGCATGAGATTCATGATGTACGCTGCTGTCCTTGCCGCCTCCGCCCAATACCGTTGTGTAAGGCCAGCGGCGCTCAACATGGATCGCACCATGTTAAGGATTGTGCGATTCGCTCTCTCTGCGATGCCATTCTGTTGTGGGGAGTGTGGAGTTGTTTTCTGCCACTCAATCCCCTTGCTCTTCATCCACCCAAGGCACCCCACATATTCACCGCCGTTGTCACTCTGGAACGCCTTCACCTTCAACTCTGTTTGCCGCTCCACATCAGCCACAAACTATTGCATGCACACAAGGACCTAACTCTTCCACTTCATTGGGTAGAGGTAGAGTTTCCAGCAGTGGTCATCGATGAAGGTGAGGAAGTAGCGAGCTCCGCCGATGGAGCTCTCAAGTGGTCCACACACATATGTGTGTACCACGGCCAGTTTTGCTGATGCACGCGTCCCCTTGGCAACAAACGGCTGCCGAGTTGATTTGCCAATGATGCATGGCTCACACATGGTCTCCTTGGTTCCATCAAGGCCGCTGATTTTGAGACCCCGCACCACTTCCCTGTTAGCCATCTCCTTCACTGTTGATGGAGAAATGTGGCAGAGTTGGCGGTGCCATAGGTCCAAATCTCCTCCATCCTTCGTTGCAAAATTGGCGGCGTTGGACCCCACCCGGCTGCTGAGAATCTTTGCGCGTAGCAGGTACAAGTCGTCCTCCCTCTTGGCACGCGCAATCACCTCACCTTTGCCCTCTTTGCGGATGACGGCCTCCTTCTTTGTGAAGAGCACCTCAAGTCCCTCGTCGGTAAGGCGGCTGACAGAGATCAGGTTTGCCCCAAAGTTAGGCATATGCAGCACATCGTAGACTGTGCTCGTGACAGGTTTTCCATCCACAATTGACTCAATGCGGACGTTACCCTCACCGGCGGCCACCTCTGATTTTCCATTGGCCACCGTCATGCGTCTCTCCGAGGCGCCGTAGGTGACAAATGCCGCCCTGTTGCATTGCGTGTGGCGGCCTGATCCGGAGTCGATGACGGCAACTCCTGGATCCTTCAAGTTGGTCGAGTTGTACGCCATAAGGGCGTATTCATCTTTCTTCCCGCCCCATTGCGACTGATCTGTTTTCTTCTTAGGACAGTTGCGCGCGTAGTGGCCCTCCTTGCCGCAGTTGAAGCACTCCCCCTTCTTGTCACCCTTCTTAGTGCCCTGTTTGGCATCCTTCCACTTGTCGCCTCGACCTCCACTTTGAGGATTAACTGTGTAAGCTGAACTTGATGCCGCTGCACTCTCTCGACCGCCACGTTGCATCCACTCATTGCGCATGTACTCAGCAACCTTTTGGGTACTTCATCTCGTCGGAAGGCCAGCCACCAAGGACTGTGATCATGGGACTCCAACTGTCAGGCAAGGCAAGAAGGAGGATCATAGCTTTCAACTGAGAGTCAACCTCCCAACCAGTGGCCACGCACTCCGCTGCGAGCGACTAAATCTGCTGCATGATCTCCATGATGTTGTCGCCTTCGTTGGCTCGGAGGGTGACAAGCCGTTTGAAGATGAGGAGATGATTTGCAAGGTTGCTTGACTGGTAGATGGAGCATAGTTTTGACCATGCGTCTGCGGCCAGGGTGCATCCTTGGATGTGCCCAAGTTGTGGTGGGCATAACGCGGACACAAGGAGCACCAACGCCTTTTTGTTGCGCTTCTTGTATGCCTCCTGCGCCTCAGCCGTTGCAGTCTCCGGTGGAGCAGTCTCATCACCTTTTACAAGTTCAAGCAGTCCCTTGTCGTCGAGGAAGACCTCAAACTGCCACCTCCACAAGGAAATGCCTGTCCCATCAAACTTAAAGACAGCGCAGCTGCTCTCTTGCTCGCTGGTTGCCATGTCTTGCTGTTGGGAGCGTGAAATCAAGGTGGCTTTGAACCCCTTAGAGGCGTGGGCCCATAACCCTTTGTTGGCCTGAGGGTGAGTGTGCACCCTGGAGGGTCCCTAGCAGTGGCTGGTTGACAATACCAACTGTTTTTGGAGAGACTAAAACTGTGGAGGCAACTGGTTCCAAGGATGGCAAAATCTGGTCAGAGATGGAGGCAATAGTTTTGGCCTCAATTGACCAGGAATGTACAATTTATCAAGGCTCACAAGCAGTGGCATTTTTTAGCCATTGATATAAGCTTTCCACAACACCAAAGCATGCCAGATTTGGAGCTTCCTAGCAGATTCTATGGATTCTAGAGTGCTCCTTGGTAGGCTGTCCTTTTCCCACCTAGGAAGGCATCCCTTCCCTCCTCTAGAAGCTTCTGCCCCTTCCTAGATTCCTCAGCTTGCTTCTAGTAGGAGCGAAGGTGTCCAGAAGACCAAGACACTTCTAGATGCCTTCTAGGACAAGTCACCCCTTCTAGAAGGTGTGCCACCTTCCTGGACCCTCTCCTGGCCTTCTAGAAACTTAAAGAGGAACTCTAGAGGTTGAGCTAGCTTCCTGGCATCGATTTTCCACCTCCCTTGAGGCAGGGCAGAATTTCATCTTCTGGGACTTGAACCCGGGCCCCTGCCTCTAGAGGTGGACACCATTAACCACTAATCCACTAAGGCTTGTCTTTTTGGTGTTCCTTTTTGGAGTCACTCCTGCCATGGTGAGGAGCATCATTCNTAGGACAAGTCACCCCTTCTAGAAGGTGTGCCACCTTCCTGGACCCTCTCCTGGCCTTCTAGAAACTTAAAGAGGAACTCTAGAGGTTGAGCTAGCTTCCTGGCATCTATTTTCCACCTCCCTTGAGGCAGGGCAGAATTTCATCTTCTGGGACTTGAACCCGGGCCCCTGCCTCTAGAGGTGGACACCATTAACCACTAATCCACTAAGGCTTGTCTTTTTGGTGTTCCTTTTTGGAGTCACTCCTGCCATGGTGAGGAGCATCATTCCAACAAATACAACTGGGAGAAGGCCAAAAAAACTGGAGCAAGCCTAGGAAAACTGAAGAGGCCCAAGAAAACTGGAGAAAGGCCAAGAGAAGTGGAACAAAGCCACGACCACTGGAAGAAGGCCAAAACAACACGAGCAAGGCCAAGAAAGCTGGAGCAAGGCCACGACAACTGGAGAAAGGCCAAGACAACTGGAGCAAGCCCAGGACAACACACCAAGCCCAATACAGCTAGGGCAACCCAAAGGCAACTTTAGCAAGCCTAAGACAACTGGAGCAATGCCAAGACAACTAGAGGAAGCCCAAGACAACTGGAGCAAGAATAAGACAACTGGAGCAAGGCCAAGAAAAGTGGAGCAAGGCCAAGACAACTGGAGCAAACACAAGACACTTGGAACAAGCCCAAAAGAGTAGGGACAACCCCAATATAACTGGATTAAGGCCATGAAAACACAAGCAAGCACAAGACAACAGGAGCAAGCCCAAGACAGCTGGATCTAGTCCAAAACAACTGGAGCAAACCCAAGACAACTAGAGTAAGCCCAAGAAAATTGGAGCGAGCCCAAGACAGCTGCAGCGAGCCCAAGACAACTAGAGAAAGGCCAAGAAAACTGGATAAAGGCCAAGAGAACTGGAGCAATCCCTAGAAAATTGGAGCAAGTCCAAGACAACTGGAGCACGTCCAAGACAACTGGAGCAAGGCCAAGTCAACTGAAGCAAGGCCAAGAAAACTGAAGGAAGGCCAAGACAACAGGAGCAAGACCAAGACAACAGGAGCAAGGCCAAGACAGCTTTAGCTAGCCCAGGACAAGTGTAGCAAGGCCAAGATAAATCGAGAAAACCCAAGTCACCTAGAGCAAGCCCAAGAGAACTCGGGCAAGCCCAAGACAACTGAACCAAGCCTGATACAAATGGAGCAAGGCAAAGACAACTGGATCAAGCACACGACAACTCGAGCAAGACCAATACAGTTGGAGGAGGGCCAAGACAACTGGAGCAAGGCCAAGAGAACTGGAGCAAACTCAAGACATCTAGAGCAAGACAAAGACAACTTGATCAAGCGCAAAGTACCTGGAGCGAGCCCAAAACAGCTGGAGCAAGGCCAAGATACCTAGAGCAAGATGAAGACCACTGGAGCAAGCCCAAGACACCTGGAGCAAGCCCAAAACACCTGTAGCAAGAACAAGACAACTGGAGCAAGGACAAGACAACTAGAGCAAGCCCAAGGCAACTGGCGCAAGCCCAAGAAAACTGGAGCAAGGCCAAGACAACTGGAGCAAGCCCAAAACACCTGTAGCAAGAACAAGACAACTGGAGCAAGGACAAGACAACTAGAGCAAGCCCAAGGCAACTGGCGCAAGCCCAAGAAAACTGGAGCAAGGCCAAGACAACTGGAGCAAGCCCAAGACACTTGGAGCAAGCCAAACACACTTGGAGCAAGGCAAAGATTACTGGAGAAAGGCCAAGACAACTGAAGCAAGCCCAAGACAACCAGAGCAAGCCCAAGAAAAATAAGGCAAGTCTAAGATAACTAGAGAAAGGATATAGAAACTGGAGCAAGCCCAAGACAACTAGAGCAAGCCAAGAAAACTACAGCAAGGCCTGGACAGTTGGAGGAAGGCGAGGAAAACTGGAGCAAGCCCAATACAACTGGAGCAAGCCCAAGACAAGTTGTGCAGGCCAGAAATAACTTGAGCAGAGTTAAATCAACTAGAGCACGGCCAAGACAACTGGACAAAGAACAAGACAACTAGAGCAGGCCAAGAAAACTAGAGCAAGGCCAAGACAACTGGAGCAAGCCCAAGACAACTTGAGCAAGCTCAAGACAAGTGGAGCAAGTCCAAGACATCTGGAAAAAGGCCAAGCAACAGGAGCAAGCCGAAGACAACTGGATAGAGGCCAAGAAAACAGGAGGAAGCCCAGGACAACTGGAGCAACCCCAAGACAACTACAGCAAGGCCAAGACAACTGAAGAAATGCCAAGAAAACATGACCAAGCCCTACACAACTAGAGTAAGCCCATGACAACGGGAGCAGGCCCAAGACAACTAGAGCAAGCTCACAACAATTGGAGCAAGACCAAGACAGCTGGAGCAAGCCCAAGATACCTGGAGCAAGCCCAAAACAATTTGAGGAAGGCAAAGACAGCTGGAGCAAGCCCAAGAAAAGTCAAGCAGGTTAAAAACAACTCAAGCAAGGCAGAGACAATTGGATCAAAGCAAAGACAACTAGAGCAAGCCCAAGACAACTTGAGAAGGACCAACACATTTGGATCCAGGCCAAGACAACCAGAGCAGGGCCAGGACAACTGGAGCAAGGCCAAGACAACTGGAGGAACGCCAAGAAAGCTGGAGCAACCCAAGACAAATGGAGCAAGGCTAAGACTACAGGAGCAAGCCCATGACAAGTGGAGCAAGCCCAAGACAATAGGGGCAAGCCCAAGGCAATTGGAGCAAGCCTAAGTCAACTGGAGCAAGCCCAATACAGCTGGAACAAGCCCAAAGACAACTGTAGCCAGCCCAAGACAACAAGAGCAAGAACAAGAAAACTTGAGCAAGCCCAAGACAACTGGAGCAAGCCCAAGACATCTGGAGCAGGCCCAAGACAACTAGAGCAAGGCCAATATAACTAGAGCAAGGCCATTACAACTGGATCAAGGAAAGGATAACTGGATCAAGGACAAGACAGCAGGAGCAATTCCAAGACAACTGGAGAAAGACCGGAACAACTAGATCAAGGGAGAGACAACTGGACCAAGCCCAAGACAACTAGGACAAGTCTAAAACAACTGGAGCAAGCCTAAGACAACTGGAGCAAGGCCAGGACAAGTAGAACAAGCCAAAGACAACTGGAGCAAGCGCAAGACAACTGGAGCAAGCCCATGACAACTAGGATAAGCCCAAAACAACTTAGGCAAGCCTGGAGAAAGCCCAAGACAACAGGAACAAGCCCAAGATATCTGGAGCAAGGACAAGACAACTAGAGAAATCACAAGACACTTAGAGCAAGCCAAAAACACGTAGAGCCAGGCCAAGACAACTAGAGCAAAGACAAGACAACTCGAGCAAGCCCAAGAAAACAGGAGCAGGCCCAAGACAACTAGAGCTAGGCCAATTCGTTTAGAGCAAGGCCAAGACAGCTGTAGCAGGCCCAAGACAACTGGAGCAAGGCCAGGAAAAATCGAGAAAATAAAAGGCAACTAGAGCAAGTCCAATCTAACTTTGGCAAGCCCAAGACAACTGGAGCAAGCCTAATACAACTGGAGCCAGGCCAAGAAAACGGGAACAAGCCCAAGACAAGTGAAGCAAACCCAAGAGAACTGGAGCAAGGCCAAGACAAATCGAGGAGACCCAAGGCAACTAGATCAAGTCCAAGTGAACTCAGGCACCCAAAACAACTGGAGCAAGCCTGATACAACCCGAGCAAGGCCAACACAAGTGGAGCAAGCCCAGGGCAACTGGAGCATGTCCAAGGCAATTTGAGGAAGGCCAAGACAGCTGCAGCAGACTCAAAACAACTCAAGCAAGACCAAGTCAACTAGAGAAAGCCCAAGACACCTCGAGCAAGCCCAAAATAACTGGAGCAAGGCTAAGACAACTGGAGCAACACCAGGACAATTGGGCCAAGCCCAAGATAACTGGAGCAAGCTCAAGACAATTGGAGCACATCTAAGACAGCTGGAGCAAGGCCAAGACAATAGGAGGAAGCCCAAGACAACCGGAGAAAGCCCATGACAACTAGAACAAGGCCAAGACAACTAGAGTAAGCCCAAGAGAACTGGAGCGAGCCCAATACAACTGCAGCAAACCCAAGATAACTAGAGAAAGGTGAAGACAACTGTAGAAAGGCCAAGAAAACTGGAGCAAGCCCTATAAAACTGGAGCAAGCCCAAGACAGATGGAACACGCCCAAGACAACTGGAGCAAGGCCAAGACAACTGGACAAAGGCAAAGACAACTGGAGGAAGGCCAAGACAAGTAGAGCAAGACCAATACAACAGGAGCAAGGCCAAGACAGCTGTAGCAAGCCCAAGACAAGTGTAACAAGGTTAAGATAAATGAAGGAAACCCAAGTCACCTAGAGCAATCCCAAGACAACTCGGGCAAGCCCAAGACAATTGAACCAACATTGATACAAATGGATCAAGGCCAAGACAACTGGAGCAAGCACAAGACAACGGGATCGGGGCCAAGACAATTAGAGGAAGGCCAAGACTACTGGAGCAAGGCCAAGACAACTAGAGCAAGCTCAAGACATATAGAGCAAGACCAAGACAACTTGAGCAAGCCGAACACACGTGGAGAAAGCCCAAAACAATAGGAGCAAGGCCAAGATAACTGGAGCAAGGCCAAGTGAACTAGAGCAAGCCCAAGACACCTGGAGCAAGCCGAAAAAACCTATAGAAAGACCAAGACAACTGGAGCAATGCCAAGACAACTCGAGCAAGCCCAAGACAACTGGAGCAAGCCCAATAAAACTGGAGCAAGGCCAAGACAACTGGAGCAAGCCCAAGACACTCAGAGCAAGCCGAACACACCTGGAGCAAGGCCAAGACAACTAGAGAAGGGCCAAGATAACTAGAGCAAGCCCAAGACAACCAAAGCAAGCCCAAGACAGCTGAAGCTATTCTACAAAAACTAGAGAAAGGCCAAGGAACCTGAGGCAAGCTCAAGACAACTGGAGCAAGCCTAAGAAAACTATAGCAAGGCAAATACAATTGAAGCAATGCCAGGAAAACTGGAGCAAGCCCAAGACTACTGGAGCACGCCCAAGACAACCGGTGCAGGCCAAAAACAACTCGAGCAGAGTTAAATCAACTGGAGCATGGCCAAGAAAACTGGAGCGAACCCAAGACAACTAGAGCACTCCAAGAAAACTGGAGGAAGGCCAAGACAACAAGAGCAAGCACAAGACAAGTGAAGTAAGCCCAAGACAACTGGAGCAAGGCCAGGACAAATCGAGGAGAGACAAGGCAACTAGAGCAAGTCCAAGCAAACTCGGGCAAGCCCAAGACAAATGGAGCAAGCCTGATACAACTTGAGCAAGGCCAAGACAATTGGAGCAAGCCCAGGGAAACTGGAGCAAGTCCAAGACACCATGAGCAAGCCGAACACAAGTAGAGCAAGGCCAACACAACTGGATCAACGAGTTATGGTTAATCAACCCAAATTCATACACTCACCAATTGGTGTATCAACACGTGTATTCCTATATGCAGACATTTATCAGAAGTCACCAAAGTCAATTCATGTCACTAGAGCCCAAATATGATTTCCTCGTGTAAGATGTTACTTATAATGGATTACATGTGCTAAGTACTAGTTTTTGTTAGATGTCCATGTTTAGTGACATGTTCACTTCCCAATACACTTGTCAATACACGGTTTCAAGAGTGAGTTGATTCGTCATATATGAAGACAACTAGAGCAAGCTCAAGACAATTTGAGCACATCCAAGACAACTGGAGCAAGGCCAGGACAATAGGAGGAAGCCCAAGACAACTAGAGAAAGCTCACGACAACTGGAGCAAGGCCACAACTACAGTTAGCCAAAGAAAACTGGAGCGAGCCCCAGACAACTACAGCAAGCCTAAGACAATTGGAGAAAGGCCAAGACAACTAGAGAAAGGCCAAGAAAACTGGAGCAAGCCCTAGAAAACTGGAGCAAGCCCAAGACAACTAGAGCACGCCCAAGTCAACTGGAGCAAGGCCAAGACAACTGGAAAAAGGCCAATACAGCTGGAGCAAGACCAACAAAATGGGAGCAGGCCAAGACAACTGGATCTGGCCAAGACCACTGGAGAAAGGCCAAGAAAACTGGAGCAAGGAACATCATGCTAAATCAAGCCCAAGACAACTGGAATAAGGCCAAAACAAGTGAAGGAAGCCCAAGACATGTAGAGCAAGCCCAAGACAACTTGGACAAGCCTAAGACAACTGGAGCAAGCCTAGGACAACTGGACCAAGGCCAATACAACTGGGGCAAGCCCAAGACAATAGGAGAAAGGCAAAGACAACTGGAGCACGGCCAAGACAACTGGAGCAAGCCCAAGACAATTAGAGCAAGCTCGAGACACCTAGAGCAAGTCGAAGACAACTGGAGCAAGGCCAAGCCAACTGGAGCAAGCCCAATACAACTAGCAAAAGCCCAACACAACTGGAGCAAGGCCAATACAAAAGCAGCAATGCAAAGGAAACTTGAAGCAAGCCAAAGACAACTGGAGCAAGCCCAGGACAAGTCGCGTAGGCCAAAAAGAGCTGGAAAAGGCCAAGACAATTGGATCAAAGCCAAAACAACTGGAGCAAGCCTACAACAACTTGAGCAGGCCCAACACAAGTGGATCCAGGCCAAGACAACTAGAGCACAGCCAAGACAACTGGAGTAAAGCCAAAACAACTGGACCAATGCCAAGACAGCTAGAGCAAGCCCAAGACAACTAGAACAAGGCCAAGACAACTGGAGCAAGCCCTGGACAACTAGAGCAAGCCCAAGGCAACTGCGGCAAGCACAAGACAACTGGAGCAAACCTAGGACAACTGGAGCACGCCCAATACAACTAGAGCAACTCGAAAGAGAAGTGTGGCCAGCCGAAGACAATTGGAGCAAGAACAAGAAAACTTGAGCAAGCCTAAGACAAGTGGAGCAGGCCCAAGACAGCTGGAGCAGGCCCAAGACAACTGGAGCAAGGCCAGGACAACTGGAGCAAGGCCAAAACAACTGGAGCAAGCGGAAGACAACTGGAGCATTCCCAAGGCAACTGGAGAAAGGCCAAGACAACTAGAGCAAGGCCAAGACAACTGGAGGAAGGAAAGGACAATCAGAGCAAGCCCATGATAGCTGGAGCAAGTCCAAGACAACTAGAGCAAGGCCAGGATGACTAGAGCAAGCCAAAGACAAGTGGACCAAGCCCAGGACAACTAAGACAGACACAAAACAACTGGAGCAAGCCTAACACAACAGGAGCAATGCCAAGACAACTGGAGCAAGCCCAAGACAACTGGAGCAAGCGCAAGACAACTAGAGCAAGCCCAAGACAACTGGGGCAAGCCAGAGAAAATTTACGCAAGCCTAATATAACAAGGCCAAGAAACCTGGAGAAAGCACAAGACAATAGGAGCAAGCCCAAGACACCTGGAGCAAGGCAAAGACAACTGGAGCAATTCCAATACACTTGGAGCAAGCAAAAAACATGTGGAGTAAGGCCAAGACAACTAAAGCAAGGACAAGACAACAAAAGCAAGTCCAAGAAAACTAGAGGAGGCCCAAGACAACTCGAGCAAGGCCAAGACAATTGGAGTAAACCCAAGACAATAGAAGCAAGGCCAAGACAACTAGAGCAAGACCAAGACAGCCCTAACAAGCCCAATACAACTGGAGCAAGGCGAAGACAAATTGAGGAAACCCAAGGTAACTACAGCAAGCCCAAGTTAACTCGGGCAAGCCGAAGACAACTGGAGCAAGCCTGATATAACCAGAGCAAGGCCAAGTCAACTGAGGCAAGCCCAAGACAGCTTAAGCAAGTCCAAGACAACTAGAGTAAGGCCAAGACAACCAGAGCAAAGCCAAGAAAACTCGAGCAAGCTCACGACAACTCGAACAAGACCAGGACAACTGGGGCAAGCCCAAGACAACTTGAGCAAGCTGAAGAAAAGTGGAGCAGGTCAAAGACAGTTGGAATAAGGCCAAGACAATAGGACCAAGCCGAAGACAACTAGAGAAAGGCCAATAAAACAGGAGCAAGCCCAGTACAACTAAACCAAGTCCAAGAAAACAACAGCAAGGCCAAGACATCTGAAGAAAGGCCAAGAAAACTGGAGCAAGCCCTACACAACTGGAGTAAGCCCAAGACAACTGAAGTAGGCCCAAGACAACTACGGCAAGGCCAAGACAACTGGAGCAAGCTCACGAGAACTGGAGGAAGACCAAGACAACTGGAGCAAGCCGAAGATACCTGGAGCAAGCCCAAAAAAATTTGAGAAAGGCAAAGACAAATGGAGCAAGCCCAAGAAAATTCAAGCAAGGCAAAAACAACTGGAGCAGAGCCAAGACAATTTGATCAAAGCTAAGACAACTGGAGCAAGCCTAAGACAACTTGAGAAGGACCAACACATGTGGATCTAGGCCAAGACAACTAGAGCATGGCCAGGACAACTTGAGTAAGGCCAAGACAACTGGAGGAGTTCCAAGACAAATGTAGCAACCCAAGACAAATGGAGCAAGACCAAGACAACAGGAGCAAGCCCAATCCAGCCAGAGCAAGCCCAAGACAATTGGGGCAAGCCTTAGACAACTAAAGCAAGCCTAAGTCAACTGGAGCAAGCCCAATACAGCTGGAGGAAGCCCAAAGACAACTCTAGCCAGCCCAAGACAATTTTAGCAAGAACAAGACAACACCAGCAAGCCCAAGACAACTGGAGCAAACCCAAGACGTCTGGAGCAGGCCCAAGACAACAGGAGCAAGGCAATGATAACTGGAGCAAGGCCAAGGCAAGTGGAGCAAGCCAAAGACAACTAGAACAGGCCCAAGGCAACTGGAGCAAGGCCAAGACAACTGGAGAGAGGCCTAGACAACTGGAGTAAGGCCAAGAATATTGGATCAAGCCCAAAGACCTTGAGCAAGCCCAAGACAACTCGGGCAAGGCCAAGACACCTGGATAAATGCCGGGAAAACTGGAGCAAACCATACACAGCTGGAGCAAGCCAAACACAACTGGAGCAGGCCCAATACACTTAGAGCAGGCTCAATACAACTGGAGCAAGGCCAAGACAACTGGAGCATGGCCAAGACAACTGAAGCAAGCCCAAGACGAAAAAATCAGGCCCAAGACAACTGGAGCAAGGCCAAGAGAACAAGAGCAGGCCAAGTCCACAGCAGCAAGGCCAAGACATCTCGAGCAAGGCAAAGACAGCTAGAGCAAGCCCAAGACAACTAGAGGAAGGCCAGGACAGGTCGAGCAATCTCGCAAAACCTGGAGCAAGCCCAATACAACTGGGACAAGCCCAAGACAACTGGAGCAAGCCTAAGACACCTGAGCAAGGCCAAGACAACCAGAGCAAGCCCAATACAACTGGAGCAAGCCCAATACAACTGGGACAAGCCCAAGACAACTGGAGCAAGCCTAAGACACCTGAGCAAGGCCAAGACAACCAGAGCAAGCCCAATACATCTAGAGCAAGCCCGATACAACTGGAGCAAGCCCAAGAAAACTGGAGCAAGGCCAAGACAATTGAAGCAAAGCAAAGACCCGTGGAGCAAGCCCAAAACAAGTGGGTCTAGGCCAAGACCAAAGGAGCAAGGCCAAGACAACTGGAGCAAGCCCAAGACAACTGGAGCAAGCCGAAGACAACTAGAGCAAGTCCAAGACAACTGGAGCAACCCACGACATCTTCAGTGAACCAAAAATAATTGGAGGAGCCCATGAACAATTTGAGCAGGCCAAAAACAACTGGAGCAACTGGACCAAGACAACTAGATCAAAGCCAAGACAACTGGAGCAAGCTCAAGACAACTTGAGCAGGCCCAAGGCAACTGGAACTGGGCCAATACAACTACAGGAAGGCCAAGACAACTGGAGCAAGGCCAAAACAACTGGAGCTATGCCAAGATAGCACGGGCAAGCCAAAGACAACTGGAGCAATGCAAAGACAAGGGGAGCAAGCCCAAGACAACTGGGGCAAGCCCAAGACAACTATGCAAAGCCCAAGACAATGGGAGCAAGCCTATGACAACTCAACCAAGCACAATACAACTGGAGCAAGCCCAAGACAACTGGAGCAAGCCCAGGACGATTGGAGCAAGAGAAATAAAACTGGAGCAAGCCTTAGACAACTGGAGCAAGCATGAAACAACTACAGCAGGCCCAAGACAATTGGAGCAAAGGAAAGACAACTGGAGCAAGGCCAAGACAACGGGAGCAAGCACAAGAGAACTAGAGCAGGCCCAAGACAACTCGAGCACGACCACGACAACTGGAGCAAGGCTAAGAAAACTGGAGCAAGGCCAAGACAACTAGAGCAAGGCCAAGACAGCTGGAGCAATTCCAAGACAATTGGGGTAAGACCAAGACAACTGGAGCAAGCCTAAGACAACTGGAGCATGGCAGAACAACTGGAGCAAGCCCAAGACAACTGGAGCAAGCCCAAGACAACCGGAGCAAGCCCAAGAAAACTCGAGCAAAGCCAAGACATGTGGAGTAAGCCCAAGACGCTTGGAGCAAGCTAAAACAACCTGCAACAAGGCCAAGACAACTAGAGCAAGGCGAAGACAACCCGCACACGACGAAGAGAGTTGCAGTAAGCCGAAGACAAGTGAATAAGTCTAAGACGACAAGAGAGAGGCCAAGACAACTGGAGCAATCCCTACATAACTGGAGCAAGCCCAAGACAGCTTGAGTAGGCCAAAGAGAACTGGAGCAGGCCCAATACAACTGGAGCAAGGCCAAGACAACTGCATCAAGGCCAAGACAACTGAAGCAAGCCCAAGACAATCAATGCAGGCCCAATATAACTGGAGCAAGGCCAATAGAACACAAGCAGGCCAATACCACTGGAGCGAGCTCAAGACAACTGGAGCAAGGTAAAGACAACGAGCAAGCCAAAGACAACTACAACAAGCCCAATAGAACTGGAGCAAGCCCAAGAAAACTAGAGCAAGGCCAAGACAACTAAAGCAAACCCAAGACACGTGGAGCAAGTGCAAAACAACTGGGCAAGGGCAAAGATAACTTAAGCAAGGCCAAGACAAATGGAGCAAGCGGAAGACAACCGGAGCAAGCCCAAGACAACTAAATCAAGTCTAAGACAATTTCAGCAAGGCCAAAACAACCACAGTAACCCAAGACAACTACATCAAAGCCAAAACAACTGGAGCAAGCCCAAGACAACTTGAGCATTCCCAAAGCAACTAGACCTAGGCTTAGACAACTAGAGGAATGCCAAGACAATTGGAGCAAGGCCAAGACAACTAGAGCAATTCCAAGACAGCTAG
Source organism: Penium margaritaceum (assembly GCA_023375785.1). Lineage (NCBI taxonomy): Eukaryota > Viridiplantae > Streptophyta > Zygnematophyceae > Desmidiales > Peniaceae > Penium > Penium margaritaceum. Next base: position 88,732 of record SZWC01008062.1, read on the forward strand.
AGTGAGCCCAAGAAAATTGGAGCAGGGCCAAGACAGCTCGAGAAATCCCAAGACAATTGGAGCAAGCCCAAGACAGCTAGGGCAAGCCCAAGACAACAGGAACAAACCTAAGACAACTGGAGCAAGCCCAATACACATAAAAAAAGCCCAAGACAATTAGAGCAAGCCCAAGACAAGTGGAGCAAGACCAATAAAACGAGTGCAAGCCCAAGACAACTGGAGCAAGCTCACAACAACTGCATTAGGCCCAAGACAACAAGAGCAAGGCCAAGACAACTGGAGGAAGGCCAAGACAACTGGAGCAAGCCCAAGACAACTGGAGCGGGCCAAAGTCAACTAGGGCAAGGCCAAGACAACTAGAGCGAGGCCAAAACGACTGGAGCAAGGCCAAGACAACTGGAGCAAGGCCAAGACAGCTGGAGCAAGTCCAAGACAACTGGAGCAAGGCCAAGACAACTGGAGCAAGCCTAAGAGAATTGGAGGAAGGACATGACAATTGGAGCAAGCTCCAGATGAATGGAGAAAGCCCGGGATATCTGGAGCAAGCCCAAGACAACCGGGGCAAGCCCAAACAACTGAGGCAAGCCTAAGACAAGTAGAAGAAGGCCAAGGAGCTTGGAGAAAGCCGAAGACAACTGGAGCAAACCCAAAACAACTGGAGGAAGCCGAAGAACATGGGAGCAAGGCTAGGACAACTAGAGCAAGCCCAAGACACTTGGAGCAAGCCAAAACGACCTAGAGCAAGGCCAAGACAACTTGAGCAAGGCCACAACAACTAAGCAAACCAAAGACAACTGCAGAAAGCCCAAGACAACTTAAGCAAGTCCAAGACAACTAGATCAAGGCCAAGACAACTAGAGAAAGATCGAGACAGTTGAAGCAAGCCCAAGACAACTGGAGCAAAGCCAAGAAAACTGGAGTAAGACCAAGAAAACTGGAGCATGCCCTAAACATCTGGAGCAAGCCCAAGACAACTGGAGCAAGGCCAAGAGAAGTGGAGAAAGGCAAAGAAATCTGGAGCAAGCTCTACACAATTGGAGCAAGCTTAAGACAAGTGGAGCAGGCCCAATACAGCTAAAGCAGGCCCAATACAACAAGAGCAAGGGCAAGACAACTAGAGCAAGGTCAAGACAACTAAAGCAAGGCCAAGACAACAAACGTGGGCCCAAGACAATAGGAACAAGGCCAAGAGAACGAAAGCAGGCCAAGACCACTGGAGCAAGGCCAAGACAACTGGAGCAAGGCAAAAACTGCTGGAGCAAGCTCGAGATACCTAGAGGTAGGCCACGACAAGTACAGCAATACGAATGAAACTAGAGCAAGCCCAAGACAACTGGAGCAAGCCCAACACAAATGGAGCAAGCTTAAGACACCTGGAGCAAGGCCAAGAGAACCGGAGCAAGCCCAAGACAACCAGAGCAAGCCCAATACAACAAGAGTAAGCTGAAGAAAACTGGAGCAAGGGCAAGACAACTTAAGAAAACCCAAGACACGTGGAGCAAGCCCAAAACAACTCGGTCAAGGCCAAGACAACTAGAGCAGCGCCAAGACAACTAGAGCAAGCCCAAGACAACTGGAGCAAGCCCAAGACAACAAGAGCATCTCCAAGGCAACTGGAGCAAGGCCAAGACAACTAAAGCAACCCAAGACAACTGGAGGAACCCGAAGACAGCTGGAGCAAGCCCAAGACAACTCGAGCAGGCAAGAAACAACTATAACAAGGCCAAGAGAACTGGATGGAAGCCAAGAGAACTGGAGCAAGCCCAAGACAACTTGAGCAGTCCCAAAGAAACTTGATCTAGGCCAAGACAACTAGAGGAAGGCCAAGAAAGCAGGAGCAAGGCGAAGACAACTGGAGTAATGCGGATAGAGCGCGGGCGAGCACAAGACAACTGGAGCAAGGCCAAGACAATCAAAGCAAGCTGAAGACAACGTGGGCAAGCTAAAGACAACGGGAGCAAGCGTAAGACAACTGGACCAAGCCCAATTCAATTGGAGCATGCCCAAGACAACTACAACAAGCACATGACAATAGGAGCATGACCAATAATACTGGAGCAAGCCCAAGACAACTGGAGCAAGTACAAGACAACTGGAGAAGGCCCGAGACAAATGGAGCAAGGCCAAGACAACTGGAGAAAGGCCAGACAACTCGAGCAAACCCAAGAATACTGGAGCAGGCCCAAGACAATTGGAGCAAGACCAAGACAACTAGAGCATGGCCAAGACAACTGGAGAAAGGCCAGACAACTCGAGCAAACCCAAGAATACTGGAGCAGGCCCAAGACAATTGGAGCAAGACCAAGACAACTAGAGCATGGCCAAGACAACTGGAGCAAGGCCACGACAAGTAAAGCAAGTCCAAGACAACTGGAGCAAGCCAAAGACAATTGGTGAAATCCCAAGACAACTAGGACAAGCCTAAACAACTGAGGCATGCCTACAACAACTGGAACAAGGCCAATAAACTTGGAGAAAACCCAAGACAACTGGGGTTAGCGCAAGACAACTGGAGCAAGCCCAAGTTAACGGAAGCAATGCCAAGACAACTAGAGCAAGCCCAAGACACTTGAAGCAAGCATAAAAGACCTGGAACAAGGCCAAGACAACTAGAGCAAGGCCAAGAAAACTTGAGCAAGCCCATGACAACTGCAGCAAGCCCAAGACAACTAAAGCATGTCCAAGACAACTAGAGAAAGGCCAAGACAACTAGAGCAAGCCCAAAACAACTATAGCAAGCCAAAGACAACTGGAGCAAGGCCAAGACAACTGGAGCAAGGCCAAGAGAACTGGAGCAAGTCCAAGACAACTGGAACAACGCCAAGACAGCTGTAGAAAACCGAAGACAACTGAAGCAAGGCCACAAAAATTGAGGAAATCCGAGATAACAAGTACAAGCCCATGCTCGCTTGATGAAGCCGAAGACAGTTGAAACAAGCCTGATACAATTGGAGCAAGCCCAAGACAACTGGAGCAAGCACAAGACAACTGAATCCAGCCCAAGAAAATGGAGGAAAGCCAGGACAGTTGAAGCAAGGCCACGACAACTGGGGTAATCTCAAGACATTTTGGCATGAGCCCAAGACAACTGCAGCTACCCCAAGACACGTGAATCAAGCCCAAAGGAGTTGGAGCAATGCCAAGACAACTGGAGCAAGGCCAAGACAACTAGGGCAAGCCCAAGACAACTAGAGCAAGCGCAAAACAGATGGAGGAAGTCCAAAAGAACTGGAGCAAGGCCAAGACAACTGGAGCAAGGCCAAGACAACTAGGGCAAGCCCAAGACAACTAGAGCAAGCGCAAAACAGATGGAGGAAGTCCAAAAGAACTGGAGCAAGGCCAAGACAATGGAAACAAGCCCAAGACAACTAGAGAAAGCCCAAGACAAGTGGAGCAAAGCCAAGACAACAAGAGTAAGGCCAATAATACTGGAGCAAGCCCAAGACAAATGGAGCAAGCTGAAACAATTGGAGGAAGGCCAAGGCAACTGGAGAAAGAAGAAGAAACCTGGAGCAGGCCCTAGACAAGTGGAGCAAGCCAAAGACAATAGGAGCAGGCCCAAGACAACTCGACCAAGGCCAAGACATCTTGAGCAAGGCCAAGACCACTGGAGCAAGGCAAAGAAAGCCGGAGCAAGCCCAATACAATTGGAGCAAGGCCAAGACATGTGGAGCAAGCCCAAGACACCTAGAGCAAGCCTGTGACAACTGGACCAAGGCCAAGACAACCGGAGCAAGCCCAAGACAATGAGAGCGAGCCCAAGACAACTGGAGCAAGCCTAAGAAAGCTAGAGCAAGGCCAAATTAACTAGATCAAACCAAAGACGCCTGGACGAAGCCCAAAACGACGGAATTAAGGCCAAGAAAATTGGAGCAAGGTCAAGACAACTAGAGCAAGCCCAAGACAAGTGGAGCAAGCCCAAGGCAACTGGAGCAAGTCCAAGACAACAGGAGCAAGCCAAAGACAACTGGAGCAATCCCAAGACAAGTGGAGCAAGGCCAATACAACTGAAGCAATACCAAGAAAACTTGAAGCGAGCCCAAGACAACTGAAGGAAGCCCAAGACAACTCCAGAACGCTTAAAACAACTTGAGCAAGGCCAATACAACTGGATCACAACCAAGACAACTGGAGCAAACCCAAGATAACTGGATCTAGGCCAAAACAACTAGAGCAAGGCTAGGACAACTAGAGCAAAGCCAAGACAGCTGGTACAAGCCGAAGACTACTCAAGCAACGCCAAGACAACTGGAGCAAGCTCAAGACAACTACAGCAAGCCCAAGACAGCTAGGTCAAGCTGAAGACAACCGGAGCAAGCCTAAGACAACTGCAACAAGCCCAATACAGCTGGAGCAAGCCCAAGAAAACTGGAGCAAGCCAAAGACAAGTGGAGTAAGACCAAGGCAACTGGAGCAGGCCCAAGACAACCCGAGCAAGCCAAAGACGACTAGAGTAGGCCCAAGAGAACTAGAGCAAGGCCAAGACCACTGTCCAAGGCCAAGAGAACTAGAGCAAGCCCAAGACAACAGAATAAGGTCCAAAACATCTGAGGCAAGGCCAAAACAACTTGAACAAGGCCAAGACAACTGGCGCAAGGCCAGAACAACTAGAACAAGGCCAAGACAACTCGAGCAATTCCAAGACAGTTGGAGCAAGCCCAAGACTACTGGAGCAACCCAAAGACAACTGGAGCAATCCCAGGACAACTAGGACAAGCCCAAAACAACTTGAGTAGGCCGAAGCCAACCTGAGCAATGCCAGGACAACTGGGTCAATCCCAAGACAAGATGAGCAAGCCTAAGACGACTGGAGCAAGCCCATGACAACTAGAGCAAGGCCTAGGAAACTGGAGAAATCCATAGACAACTGGAGCAATTGCAAGACAACTGGAGCAGGCCAAAGACAACAGGAGGAGGACCAAAACAACTAGAGCAAGCCCAAGACAACTGGAGAAAGCCTAAGACAACTGGAGCAAGGCCAAGACAACCGGAGCAAGCCCAAGACAACTGGAGCAAGCCCAAGAGAACTGGAGCAAGCACAAGAAAACTGGAGTAAGGCTTAGACCACTGGATAAAACCAAAGACACCTAGTGCAAGCCCAAATGAACTGGGACAAGGCCAAGACAAATGGGGCAAGCCCAAGACAAATGGAGCAAGGCCAAGACACCTGGAGCAAGGCAAAGAAAATTTGAAGAAAGCCCAAGACAACTCGAGCAAGCCCAAGATAAATCGAGCAGACCAAAAACAACTGGAGCAAGGCCAAGACAACTGGATCAAAGCCAGGACAACATGAGCAAGCCCAAGACAACTAGATCCAGGCCAATACAACTATAGTAAGGCCATGACAACTGCAGCAAGGCCAACACAATTAGAGCAATGCAAAGACAGCTGGAGCAAGCCCATGACTGCTTGCGCAAGGCCAAAACAACTAGAGCAAGCCAAAGACAACTGGAGCAATCCCAAGACAACTTGGACAGGGCAAAGACAACTGGAGCAAGCCTAAGAAAACTGGACCAGACCCAATACAGCTGGAGCAAGCCCAAGAAAACTGGAGCAAGCCCAAGTGAATTGGACCAAGACCAAGAAAACTCGAGCAAGCCTAAGACAACTGGAGCAATCCCAAGACAACTAGAGCAAGCCCAATACAACTGGAGCAATGCCAAGACAACGGGGTCAAGGCCAAGACTGCTAGAGCAAGCCCAAGACATTTGAAGGAGGCCCAAGACAACTGGAGCAAGGCCAAGACAGTTGGAGCAGGGCCAAGACAACTGGAGTAAGGCCAAGACAAGTGGAACAAGGTAAATATAGCTAGAGCAAGTCCAAGACAACTAGAGTAAGCCCAATACAACTGGAGCAAGGCCAAGAAAACTGAACCAAGCCCAAGACACTTGGAGCAAGCCGAAAACACCTTGAGTAATACCAAGACAACTAGAGACAGAGAGACTGCAAGACAAAGTAACAAAGAGACAGAGACATGGAGAGGAGGAGAGAAGCAGAAAGATAAGAGATAAAAGAGAGATAGAGAGAGTGGAGCAAAGGAAGAAAAAAAGGGAAAATCTGGGACAAGATCCAACAGGGGGTGGGGTCCTAGAACGCTAGAGAGGCTGGGGCTAGGAGGCCGCAAAGGCTGAAAGGCCACTTAGGGGCAGACGGTCCAGGGCTCAACGAGCCGAGCAAGAAATGGGAAGGACAGCGGGGGGAGGGGGGGGGGCAGCCAGAGGCCACACGCACCAGGAGGGGCCAGCAGCCCAGAGTCCAGAGTCCAGGGGTGAGAGGCCATATTCTAGAGTCTAGAGAGCCTAGAGAGTTGAGCTTGAGGCTAGCAGGCTATAACCTAAGGCCTGAGGCCAAGAGCATAAGACCTAACGCCTAAGGCCGAGTGCGGAGAGCCAAGGAGGGGGAAGGCCGAGTGCTATAGGCCGGGTCCGAGCAGAAAATGGGGGCCAGGGAGCCAAGGAACGGGAGGCGAGGACAGGAGCCGGGGGCGGACACATAGAATTGGGGCCTGAGCCAGAGGGAACGAACCTGCAAGGAAAAACAAAAGCAATCTGTAAGCACACGAGAAAAGAACAAAGAAAAAAAAACGGAAAGAAGAAGGAACGAGAGCGAGCAAGCTGGGAACGGGGAAGAGCATGAGAGGGAGGGAAGGGGGCGGAAGGACAAGGGAGCCCCATAAGGGGCAGACCTGGTAGGGGAGGAGAGAGGTGGCCAGACAATCCAGGAGGGCAACGACGATGAGCGGCGCCCGCGACAACGGCGACGGGCCAGACGGCAGCGGCAGAGGCGACAACGACGGAGTGGAGGGTAGCAGCGACGACTAACCGCGACGGCCACCACGGCCGACAGGAGCGGGAGCGGACAGCGGAAGCAAAAGCCAGAGAAGCGGAGTCCTTAGGCCCATTCATCGGCTTGGTGCCATGTCGAATAAGGCAGGAGGAGAAGGGAGGATGGAGGACACAGGACGGGACGGGTGGTGGGTGGAGCCGGGTGGTACTTGATGCCTGTGAGGGGGAGTGCCAAGGGAGTTAGCCAGGAGGCCAACTGATGCTCTCGGTTGTGAGGGGGGAGGAGGCTCTCCAGAGCTGTGAGGGGGGAATGCTCTCGAGGGCTGTAAGGGGGATCGAGATGGGGGGGGGGGAGGACTTAGTTGCGAGACGAGATGAAGGCAACTGAGTAGAATGTTTTGCAAAAGAATGAGACCGAAATGCGAGCGAGCGTGACCCCTATCGGGTTGCGTGCCTACTGCACGCGTGGTTTGCCACAGAGTGTGGCGAACCACACTAAGTGCACACAGCTCGTTCGACAAAACATCAAGCATAACCCAGGAAACACACTTATTGTGACAGACACAACGCGACAGCGCAGAACACAACACGCATGGCCCAATAGGGCAGGTTCGAGTAGAACGTGCAGAGTCCTGCACGTCCTGACTAATCTATGCTCGCTAACCAACGAATCATCTATGCTTGCTAACAAGTGATAATTGTTTGCTACTGAAGCAAGATATATAAAATGAAACATTCGTAAAGTGACCAATATGTAAACTGACAAGTATATGAAATGACAAATATGTAAAATGATAAATAAACCAAATGACAGATATGTAAAATGACAAGTATGTAAAATGACAAATATGTAAAATGAAAAGTCCATGAAATGGAAAATACGTAAAACAAGAAATATGAAATGACAAGTATATAAAGTGGAAAATATGTAAACTGATACATATTTAAAATGACAAATGCATAAAATGACAAATATGTCAGAATTTGTAACTGTCTATAATGAAGAATAGTTAAAGTGACAAATATGTAACATGGCAAATATGTGAAATGACGAAAGTGTAAAATGAAATGCATGTGACCGACAAATATGTAACATGACAAATATTTGAAATGACAACTATTGAAAACATCAAATATGTAAAATGATAAATATATGAACTGAAAATATATAAAATGACAAATACATAAAATGACAAATATGCAAGATGACAAACATTGGAAATGACACACATGTAAAATGACCAATATGAAAAATGTCAAATATATGAAATGCCAAGACTATTTAATAGAAAATATTCTAAACGATAAATATATAAAATGACAAATATGTAAAATGGCAAATATGTTAAATGACACATATATAAAAAGACAAATTATTCAATGACAAACGTAAAACATGACAAATATGTAGAATGGAAACAAAAACATGTCAAATATTTAAATTTACAGACATACTAAATGACAAGTATAGAAAATGACAAATATATGCAATTTCAAGTATGCAATTTGACAAATATATGAAATGACAAATTTATAGAACGCAAACATGTAAAATGACAAATATTGGAAATGTCAAATACACAAAATGGCAAGTATGAAAAATGACAAAAACCTGAAATGACAAATATATAAAATGACTATCACATACGATTACAAATCTACAGAATGATAGATGTCTAAAATGACATATATGTAAAATGACAAATATATAAAATATTGAATGTGTACAATGACAATTATGTAATATGACCAATTTATAAAGTGACAAATATGTGAAATGACAAATGTATGAAATGAGAAATATATAAAATAGAAAACATATGAAATGACAAATGTATAAAATGACAAATGTACAAAATGACAGATGTATACCATGACAGATATAGAAGATGACAAGTATACAAATTGACAACTATTTCAAATGTAAATTGTGTAAAATGACAAATGTATAAAGTGACAAATATGTAAAATGGAAAATGTAAGAAATAATAACAAT